>JADBJO010030209.1:7500-18154 GCA_016801955.1 Conus betulinus | reverse complement strand
CCCTCTGAAGCACCGACAGGAACTCCTACGCCCGTGTGTAGCCCTTGGTCACGCCAGGACTTGATGCTTCCCCATGGGAAGGTGGATCAGGTCTGTAGTCAGGGGGCTTCAAGGTGGTTGCTCTGGCTCTGACTTTGATCAGGACGTGCGAGGGTCAGTCCTCTGTTCCTGGGTGTACTGGTTCTGGGCAAGGTGGGAAAACTCATGCATACTGCACAGAGGAGGGGGAAAGGAGGATGTGGAAGATGGCACTGGATGTCTAGAAACACAAGATGGAAGGGGGACAGGTGGAGGTGGAAGAAGGGGGATGGATGGATGTAGAAGGCGCAGAGGTGTGGATGGAAGTCACTGATGCACATGGACGGTTGGAGGTGGAAGTTGAAGACGAACAAGTGGAACTGAAGGTAGAGGGGAATGATTGGAAGTGGGAGGTGGTGGGGAACGACTGGAAGTAATTGGCGAGGGGGGGATGGATGGAAGTGGAAAGTAGAGGGGGGTGTGGGTGGAAGCTAGTGGCAGAGGGGGACGGGTGGAAGTGGAAGGTGGAGGGGAGTGGGTGGAAGCTTGTGGCAAAGGGGCACGGGTGGAAGTGGAAGGTGCAGGGGAGTGGGTGGAAGCATACGCCAGAGGGGGACGGGTGGAAGTGGAAGTTGGAGGGGAGTGGGTGGAAGCATATGGCAGAGGGGGACGGGTGGAAGTGTAGGGTGGTGGGGAATGACTGTAAGTGTGCGGCAGAGGGGGACGGATGGAAGTGGTGGAGGTGTGGATAACAGGCCCGTTACCGTTCAGACCAAGGTTCCCCAGCTGTGCCCTGTGTCCAAACACCGACTGGCACTGGCTGGCACGCTGGTTACCACGTCCTCTTGCTGTTCTGAAATGGGGAGATCTCTGTTCCCGGAAACACAGGCGACCATTTCTAAAATACGCCGTCTTGCCCTGTAGCCGCTGTCGACGCAGTTCCCCTTGTTGACGGATTGTCAGATCACCAGCCACACGGATACCCAAGGTGTCCGACATGTCTTTTCTGCAGTCGCTTTCTTGTAGGATGGAAATCTTGTCACTCCAGCTACGCAATCGCGCGACAAGAGTTCGAGGTCTGCCGTCTTGGTACTTGGGGCCCACCCGATGAGCCCGCTCTACATCTTCCAGAGACCATGTCTTGATAGGGTAGAAACGAGTAAGCAGCTGTACGACTTTGCGAGCACAGGTTATGTAATCTTCTCGTTGATCTTCTTGACATTAAAAAATCTGATGTTATATTGGCGTGAAAAAAAGTTTCAAGTTTGTCTTGGTGATCACATAAATTATCAGTCCTATCCAAAAGTAATCTTTCCATTGAAAGAGTTGGGATAATTGATGTTCAAAGACAGAACATTTGTGGGACAGACATGATATCTCCTTCCTCAACTCCTTATTCTCGTCACCCAATGAACAACACAAAGATTGAAGTTCACAAAGATCACTCCGGTAGAGATCCTGGCTCCGGGCTGGAGTGGAGCTCCCGCAAGTGGGCCCGGGGTTCAACTCAATGTCACCACATCGAACGAGGATCAAACACCAAAACAGGTAAGTCAATGTACACCCCATCAAGACACCACTTGGTCTGTCCTTCAGGTGTATGACTCGTTTCATCATCTTTTTGACTGATATTTCCCTTCGAGTCATAAAGCTCCAAAAAGTCCACAGAAAAAACAGCCACAAACATGTCTAAAATCCAAGGAACCTGACGGCATGATATGCGGGATACAACACAACGCAAAGTTCAAAAACAGCTCACAGTCATATAAACAGTCGCAAGAAAGGGAGCACCGGAGAAAACACGTCCGCTCGCTTTGACCGCTCGTCACCGTCTCCAGAGAGAGAGAGAGAGAGAGAGAGAGAGAGAGAGAGAGAAGGGTGGTATTGATACCCAGTTTCACAAACCGCTTACAATTCTAACCTATCCCTACCATTCTCTACCACCACCCCCACTTCCCTCCCCACCTCACCCCCTCTCGCATCCCATTTCATGTCTTCATGACATGACGTGTGTGTGTGTGTGTGTGTGTGTGTATGAAAGACGGAAGGAGTGAGGTAGTGTGTCTCTGTCATTTGTTCTCATTTACACTTCTCCACCCTCTTCCCATCCTTTCACCTAAAGACAAATTGGCTTAAAAGCAATGCGTGCTATAGACTGTCAACTGCTGTGCTGAGTAGCCACTAAATACGTTTTACCATGGTCATTGATTTTGTGAGAGTGTGCTAGTCTGACGGGTCCCAGTCTGGCAGCTGACAAAGATATTGTGTTTTGCTTGTTACTTAATCAATACATGTTTGTCCTTTATATTCAAATCAAAACAGTCCAGTACAACCGTACCAAAATACAATTTTAAGACTTATTACTGAGTGCACGCTAACTGATGTCAAAATAGTAATAATACTAATGATGATGATACTACTACTACTACTACTACTACTACTACTACTACTACTACTATAAGCATTGATCATCAAAAACAAATGTTACAGACCATGAATTCTGTATTTGAATATCTATGCAGTGTGCAGAATCAAGAAAAGCAAAATTTTGGTAATTTGATATGTGCTTTATTTTCTAGAAATGAAAGACGTGACCGACATTCAATCTCCCTCTCTCTTCCCACCCCCCTTCTTCCTTACCTTTCCTTTTGCTCCACCCCCCACCCCCCTACTTTACTATCGTCCCTCTCCCCCACCCCCCCCCTTTTTTTATCCCACAAATTTTATGCCTACCTTTCCCCCTTCCACCCTATCTTCCATCCCTATGTCTTTTTTTTTTTTTTTGCTGCCCCCCGGCCCTCCCCCCTCGTTTTCTGTTGCCCTACACCCTTCCCCCCCTCTCTGTCTCTGTCTCTCTCTGTCTGTCTGTCTGTCTGTCTGTCTGTCTCTCTCTCTCTCTCTCTCTCTCTCTCTCTCTCTCTCTCTCTCTCTCTCGCTTGTTCACCCTCCAATTCTTTTGCCCTGTTTCTCCCCCCCCCCCTTCTCTCTCTCTGTCCCTCAGTCTATCTGTCTGTTACTATGTTCTCTCTCTCTCTCTCTCTCTCTCTCTCTCTCTCTCTCTCTCTCTCTCTCTCTCTCTCTCTCTCTTTTCCTTTACCATTCCCCACCTCCCAACCCTAGGTCTCTTGTTTCATCATATGGTTATACAAAAGCTAATCTGTTTTATAACCAAACTCCATTTAAATTCATTTCCTTTGAAAATGATTTCATTACTTTTCTTTTAGAATAATGCATTGAGTTCACACGGGGTGGCAGATATCAAGTGTATGTCTTATTTGTCTTGGGAAGCGAGTTCAGTAACAGTAGGACGCATAACAGCAAGGATGTTTTTAGGTGTACACAATTGTGTGTGTGTGTGTGTGTGTGTGTGTGTGTGTGTGTGTGTGTGTGTGTGTGTGTGTGTGTGTGTGTGTGTGTGTGTGTGTACCGGGTGCAAGGATGTTTTTAGGTGTATACAATTGTGTGTGTGTGTGTGTGTGTGTGTGTGTGTGTGTGTGTGTGTGTGTGTGTGTGTGTGTACCGGGCATTTTGCATGCTTTTTGTATGCTCCTAGTTTTTACCTTAGTGAATTGTTTTACCCAGTGAATGTTTTCAATGGACAAGGCCTCTGGATATTGTTTATACCTTTTTAGTTTGTGATAGCAGTTGTCTGAAGAAGCCCCCAAAATAGGGCGAAGATTTATGAGAAATAAAGTGTCAGAGTGCAGCCCGGTCCAAGCGTTATGATCTACTTTGAATATATATATATATATATATATATATATATATATATATATATATATATATATATATATATATATATATATATATATATAAGAATATTAAAAACGCCTAATAAAATTTTTAAAGTGCTCAACCCCTTGGGGAGCAACATCTGCTAAAATAGTATGGTAAAAGGAAGTTTTAAAATCAACAGATCTGTTTCGAGCGCTGGCTCTCCTCAGGATGGTTTTGGTCGCCTACTGCCGGTGTTATATGGCCTAATGTCACTGTTTGCACGTGCGGATTGGCTGCACATGTTGTTCGGTTTTTTCAGGTTGTTTACAGTTCAGGGTGCGTTTGCTGACAACGATTTCCATTTGTGCCTGCAGTTGTTTACTATTTCTACTTTAGTATTTAGGGTTGCTAAGTATGGTTTGCATAGTATTAACCATTTTTCTGTTGAACATAGGTTGTATCTTTTTGAAATGTTATAGTATGGTGATGCCCTTTTAGCAGTATATATATATATATATATATATATATATATATATATATATATATATATATATATATATATATATATATATATGTCAAAACCTTTCCTATTATTCTTCCTCCCTGTTCTCCCTGTCACCTCCCTCTCCTTTTGCCCCCTTTCCCCCCTCCCTTCCTCACTCTGAGCCTCTTGTTTTAGTTTTAATATCAGTCTCCATTGCTCTCACAGGCATCACAACTCCTGGTGCAGAATCTGATGCATACAGCATCCAAGGGGACAGTGAAGGCCAAAACAACTGATTGTGATGGTTCATCTGAGTCAACTTCTACCCTGTGTTCACCACGCCCATTACAGAAATCATTTGATTCATTCTCTACGAATGTTATAGAACCACAACTGCGGAAGGGTGGAATAATTGCCACTAAGCTCAACAGACTGTTTAGGTAAAATGTCAAGAAAAGGAAAAATATTTTCTTTGAGCAAACATTGTAAAAGCACATATTTGAAAACATGCCTTCAGGCAGTATACTCTTGCATTGCAAGGTGCAAAAGCAAGTCACAGGTGGTGTTTGTTTTTTTTTTCTTCCAGTGTTGGGCAGATCATTGTCGCTAGTAAAGAACTAGAAGACACTGAAACTGACAACAGTGATGAATCAGAAGACAGTGACTTAAAGAGTAATGAGTCTAACAATGAAGTCGTCTATACTCAGGATCTGGGGGCCCAGAGGATACACCTGATACAGACTCTAATGCTGAAATGTCAGCAAACTTGTGAAACTGTGAGTAAGACAACGGCTTGTGACTAGGATAAAACAGTCAAAGATAGCTGCACAAGCTGAAAGCGATGATTCGCAAAATGAATGGAAACAACTTAACATGTCTGCTCTTTCTGTGAGGAATGTTTTGAGAACAACTCCAAAAAGAGCTTCATGGCCTCCTTCTTCAGATGATGAAAATGAAACCAATCTTTTAATAATTGTTCTTGCTGAATTATCCAACTTCAAATTACCAGGATCTGTGGTTTCACATGTGAATTTGAACAGGATCACGCCCTTGGTTCCTGAGATGTAAAGTTTAAAGATACTAACCATCCTCACAGGACATTATTTCCTTGGCAAACAAGAATTACACCACACCAAAGCAGATCATGCTTGGGATGGCGATAAGACACAAAACAGATCAGGAAGAATTGTTAATATATTGAATGGGCTTGGGCATTATATCTCATAGACAACACTTCAGAGAGTTGAGACTTGTATCGCTGAAGCTGAAATGAGAAATACCGTGCCATCTTCTATCAACAGGTCTCTATATACAACACTGGTGTGGGACAACATTGACTTCCAAGAAGAAACTATGAATGGACAAAACACAACACATTGTGTGAATGGGATTGCAGTTGAGTGTGGACAACATCCTTTGCCAGCTACGTTTGTGGAAAAATGCCACTACCCATCATTCTAACATCAGCAAATCCAGGAAAGGAAAACTGGAGTGTGCTGAGACTAACATTGTGTATTTCTCTAAAAAGAGCTGGACAGATCCTCAGTTTGCAGAACTAGGTTCTACTGATGCTGCACAACAAAATGCCAAAATGACCATTGTAAAACAAGACATGGTGTATTTTGTGCTCAAGCTATATGTCCATTCACTTGAAAACCTACCTTTGCCACCCTGGACTGGATTTAATGCAGCTGCTCAGAAGGAAGTGCCAGCCTGTGCTTCTTTGACACACCTTCCAGTCATTAATGGCACTGCTACAGACATGTCAACAGTCAACACTATCCTCTGCAGAAGCATGGATTTTGCTGAAGATTTAGACCAGAAAACAGTCATTACTGTTTGAGGTCAAGCAATATATGCCAAAATTTATACTTTCACCAGCGGACAATCATCTAAAGTGACAACAAAAATAGAATGTGAACACAATTCAGTGAATATTTGTGCTATGCTTGACATGAACTGCATAGAATGTGGGCTGATTTCAATGAAAACATATATGTGCACATAAGGATTGCATCAGTTCAGCTAAGGGACATATATTTCTTTCTCAGAATCAGGTAAATTGAAAACTATTTTTTATGTTTGTTTTTTTTTTTTCCTTTTCTGTGAATGTTATGAATCCAATACCTCAGAACTTACATTATGTTATTACCTGAGGTGTCTGAAAGTTGGTTTGGAATATGTCATATGACTTTTTTTTCAGATTTTGCTTGTTTAAATATACTTGTCTTTTTGACTGAAAGTATCACTTTTAAATGCATGTTTCTCATAAACTAGACTGAGTTCAAAGCTCTAGTATGTCAAAAAGTAATACACTACTGACCCTCTTTCCAAATCAATCAAAAAAATTCAATGCAGGATTCTAGTCGACACTTTCATTTTCTAGGCCCTCTTCCCGTCACCTGCAAAGGTGGTGTGGCCCTTGGACTAAGAGGCATGGGTGTGGGAGAGAGAGATAGGTTGATCGAGAGCGTGAGAGAGAAGGGGATGGGGAGATGGTAATGGAGTGCGAATGTGTGTGTGTGTGTGTGTGCGCGCGCGCGCGCGCGCGTGTGTGTGGAAGTTCGTGCATTTCTGCATGCGTGTGTGTGTGTGCGTGCATACGCATGTCATGTATGCATGCTTGTGAGTGTCTTCATATGTGTGTATGTGCGTAAGTGCGTTCCTGTGTGTGTGTGTGTGTGTGTGTGTGTGTGTGTGTGTGTGTGTGTGTGTGTGTGTGTGTGTGTTTTGACTGGGTGTGTATTTGTGCATGCATCCATGTGTGTGTGTGTGTGTGTGGGGGGGGGGGGGGGCGTGCATTGTTCGTGCGTGCGTGCGTGTGTGTATGTGTGTGTGTGTGTGTGTGTGTGTGTGTGTGTGTGTGTGTGTGTGTGTGTGTGTGTGTGTGTGTGTGTGTGTGTGTGAGTGAAATCTTCATCGTGTGAGACAGCTCTAACCTCCACCCCATCCCCCGATCCCTAACAAGATGTCTTCTCCTCATATGCCTCAACTTGGGAAGACGTTTATCCCACCATATACACAGCGGACTACATGTGTCGTGAAGGAACACCTAGGGGTTGACATGCATGACAATGTGGTCTCCAAACTTAACGGATGTGGTGCAGCATACATGGACCGGCCCACACGCAGTGACGCCCCCTTGATGAAACTGAGACTGAAACTGAAACAATCATGGCGGGTGGGGGAGAGGGACGAGTGAGGAGGAGAGAGTGGGCAAGGGGACGAGTAGAGACATGTGTGTGGGAGAGAGGACAGGTTGATCGAGAGAGTGGAGAGAGAGAGTGGAGCCAGAAGGGGATGGGGGTGGGGGGAAGTAAGGGGGCTTGTATTATCAGTCCCCCCCCCCCCCCCCCTCCTGATGACCACCATTGCTGTTGATGGCAAAGTGAGCTGGGCCCCTTGCGGTCGGCAGGACAGTGAAAGCAGACATAGGTGTACTTCTCACTGAACTCGGTGTGTGTGTGTGTGTGTGTGTGTGTGTGTGTGTGTGTGAAAACATCGTTATGAGACAGCTTTTAACACCCCTCCATCCTTCACCCCTACCCCTCCCTTCCTTAACGAGATGGGTGTTCTCCTCATGTGCCTTGACCTGGGAAGACGTTAATCTTACCAGTCACCGGAGACTCCAGATGTCGTGAAGGAACACCTAGGGGTTGACATGTATGGCGAGTGGGGGAAAGAGAGGGCGAGGGAGGAGAGACCCTGCACGGCGGAAGGGTAAAGACTGTCCGGAGGAGAGAGAGAGAGAGAGAGAGAGAGAGAGAGAGAGAGAGAGAGAGAGATTGTGTGTGGGGGGGAGAGGGGGGATGGGGGGATCTTGTGTCATCACCTCCTCACACTATTCTTTTTGGTGACCAAACATTAACCAGGTAACCAGGGAAGACAACGAAAGAATTCTCAAAACTGTGCACCAGTTTATCGCCCAAAGTAAACGTTTTTAATATTATAGCGAATTAGTTGTTCTTCCTCATCTACCTATTCTTCTTCAGGTACTTGTTCTTCCTGATCTTGTTCATCTCCTTATGCTTGTTCCAAATCTGTGTGGCTGCACACCAACAATTAATGCGCCAGCTAAAAATCCCCAAATATCGATCGTAATTATAGACTGGCGTAATCAGATTGTTCTGAGAATTTGTATTGTGTCTAAAAGTTGAATCTGCACATTTTCTTTCACATGACTATCAAGGTACAAGCCAGGTGGTTCCAAGCAGACATACTAAAACCAAAGGAATGGAACTATTTGGGTATTTTGACCTGGCGCAAAGATAGGGTCATGGTAAGTGTAAAAAGCCTGCAATGTGACGTCAGCTATTGGGAAGGTCATGCATTTGAAGGCTGTTGTGATTTCATCGGTGGAAATCCCCCATAACAACGGAAATAATCGATGAGGAGTTGTTCTTTAGTTCAATTATCAGTTTAAGGTTGAATGCTGGCTCACATTTATGATAGGCCTCAAAATGAATTATGAAAGAAATAGTGTTTTAGTGCAAAATACCAACTGTGGCGTGTGTGCGTGTGCGTGGAAGCGAGAAAAAGACGGCTGGCAAGAGAGAAGGTGAGGTGAGCTCAGATAGGGATGTGGGGTGTAAACACACGCGTGCGCGCGTGCGCGCGCGCGCCCGCACACACACCCATACGTTACAAAGATGGAATATCACACACACACACACACACACACACACACACACACACACACACACACACACATACACACACACACACACGCACGCACGCACGCACGCACACACACACACACACACACACACACACACACACACACACACACACACACACACACACACACACACACACACACACACACACACACACACACACACACACACACACACACAACATGAGAAGACATTTGGTCATTTTATTAGCATAAAACGCATGGAGTGGCAGCATAGGGATAAACGCGTTATAAGATTACTGACAACATAAACCGCTCACTGTCGCATTATCACACGTACACAAAATAATTCCAACACCATCAGGCTCCATTTTATACGTACATTTAATACTATAAAAACTTATGCATAAAGACAAGCCAACTTCAAATGGAATGAATTGAAATATTCAAACGCCTCAAGTATGATATCTCTCTTGACTTCAATTTTTCTCGTCAATGATATAACCTCATGACTAAAACAATATGAATACACACACTTCAAAATATTCTTTAAAAAATGAAGAAGTAGATAAAGAGGGAAAAACAGAATAAATGAATAAATATATAGATAAATGAATAAGTTAATAAACAACAGAGAAGCAAAGAAACAAAGGAACAAAAATAAGTACATAAATAGATAAATAAATGAATAAATAAGTGGCAATGTGTAATCAGATCATAGACCATTACACTACAAGTAAATGCAGTCAGGATGTAAACTTTTTAACTACAGATACAGACAACATTTAATAACATTTTTCCTCATTAGGATATAAACCTTTACACTTCAAATAAAGGCAGTCATGATATCAAATTTTAAACTTCAAATCAAATCAAGACAACATGCTTTTTTCAGATTCCAAAGTAACTGACGATCATTAATGTGATATTGCAACTTAATACTGACCTCTGTTCATGTTTACTAATTTTCTAATTGATTAATTGATTAATTTATGCAGTCAGTCTCTCTCTCTCTCTCTCTCTCTCTCTCTCTCTCTCTCTCTCTCTCTCTCTCTCTCAGTGTGTGTGTGTGTGTGTGTGTGTGTGTGTGTGTGTGTGTGTGTGTGTGTGTGTGTGTGTGTGTGTGTGTGTGCATGCTTGAGAGCATGTGTGAACGCACACAAGTGTGTGTGTGTGTGTGTGTGTGTGTGTGTGTGTGTGTGTGTGTGTGTGTGTGTGTGTGTGTGTGCGCGCGCTCTTGTCTGTTGATTATGTTCCTTTTCTTTGAATGAAAAACGTTGATATTCTGTTCATAATGTTTTCTTAAATGTCAGTACAACCACGCATTAATCTGACAATAAATTGTTCAGTAAGTCAGTGTGTGTGTGTGTGTGTGTGTGTGTGTGTGTGTGTGTGTGTGTGTGTGTGTGTGTGTGGATGGAGAGTTTTTGATATCTCCATTTAATTAGTGTGAGCTGATCTGTTATATGTAATATAAATAAGTGGGTACTGATGTGCTATCTTTTTCTTGTAATTTAATTCCAGTGAGTTTTAGCATTCAACGTTCTTTTTTAATAAATGCCCATTTTCAGATATCACGAATGTTCACTATACTCGCTTAATGAGCAGTTTTGAAGTTAATCATACGACCATCAAGTTTTCACATTATTCATACCATCAGTAAATGTCTACACAGCTATTCACATGCTCAGACAGTGTTGACGTGTTTTCATATCATTACAGAATTTTGACATTAAAAAAAAAATCAGTTAATCAATGAACATTCATTTTATATATTCACGTCATCTACTGACCCTTCT
>JADBJO010030209.1:0-2500 GCA_016801955.1 Conus betulinus | reverse complement strand
CAGACAAATAATACAAGGAAAAGTGAAGATAAGATATTTAAACAATATTCCAGAACTAATTTTAGAAAATTCACATTTACTAACAGAGTAACCAAAATGTGGAATGAATTAACAACTAACATCAAACATGCACCTAGTACTAGTGTTTTTAAGAACCATAGATAAACATGAATTAATAACTAAAATAAAATATGAAATTGGATAAGTTAGACTGAGCTAGTCTACGACTGGACCTACAGACATAAGACAAAAAAAAAAAAAAAAAAACAAAAAACAAATACGAACAAACAAACAAACAAACAAACAAACAAATATATATATATATATATATATATATATATATATATATATAGAGAGAGAGAGAGAGAGAGAGAGAGAGAGAGAGAGAGAGAGAGAGAGAGAGTTTTTTCCCCCTTATGTCTGCAGTTGTTTTGAAACAACGCCCCCAAATCCTGATCCTGATCCTGATAAAATGTCTTTTCCCAGACCCTGATGTAATCTTTATAAATCAAGTTTTGTATACTATGGAGGGATCGCATGGAATAATTTTCTTCCTATTTAAGATCATGTCCCTAGAAAACGCATTTAAAAAAGCACTGAAAAAAAAGAATCTGATGGAAACTCTATGCAACAATTAAAGGTCATGCCCCCCCCCCCCCTCTCTCTCTCTCTCTCTCTCTCTCTCTCTCTCTCTCTCTCTCTCTCTCTCTCTCTAACTACATTTGAAGCTATGTTCCAAGAATTGTTTCTTACTATTTCATATGTTGTAATATGAATAATGTATATATGTGTATGGTTGAAGTTTCATGCTATATGTTTCTTTTTTATGAGGGCAGGATGTAAAAAAGCTTGCCAGCTTATTCTTCAACCCTCAATAAAGATAATTTTGACATAAGTTGACTTGGCACACACATTCGCACGCGCGTTCATGTACTTTGTGTGATGTAATGAACATTCCTCTTATAACAATTTTTCATGATCCCTTCATCGGCACACATGCATATGTAATTCGCATGATGTAATGAACATTCTCTTATAATAATTTTTCATGATCCCTTCATCGGCACACATGCATATGAAATTCGCATGATGTAATGAACATTCTTCTTATAATAATTTTTCATGATCCCTTCATCGGCACACATGCATATGAAATTCGCATGATGTAATGAACATTCTTCTTATGATAATTTTTCATGATCCCTTCGTCATGAGGAGATGATTTTTTTATTTCTTGTATTATATCTGGTTAGGAATATAAGATGATATAGTTATGCTGTTATCGTGCAAGCTGATCTCTTATTGCTCCGACAACTGAATAATAATAATAATAATAATAATAAACGTACATTTATAGAGCGCCCTTTCTCACTAGAGCTCACAGCGCTTTACAATAATCAACTATAAACATGTAACACTCATTTACTCAACGGGTTGCCTACCTGGTAGTGCCGACTGAAGAGCTGCCAGCTGGCGCTTCATTCGGTCGTTTCCTGTGTCATCCAGTCAGTATCGTTCGATATCGATCGCTCATTTTCCTTACTCCCTTCATTCTTTCCATTTCTCACTCAGGGTGCATGCTATGTGTAACGTGTCAACCATACCAACGGCCAAACTGGCCTACTCTTCCGAATGCTGGTGATGGGATTTTACGTGTGTGCAAGATGTTATGCGTGCGTTCACACACGGAACCTCGGTTTATAGTCTCATTCGAAGGACTGTATGGGAAATGGAGTCAGAACCAATGTTAACTCCGAGGGAAAAATCCCCCTGTACCGAAACGCCCCGGCGGAGGTTCGAACCCGCAACCCCAAGATTGCGAGTCAGGCGCTCTACCAACTGAGCTATTCCGGCAATTCCTGTCTTGTTGTTGTTATTGTGTTGTTTGTACCCTGGCTAAAAGACTCCAGGGATCATCCGAACAGCCGAAGCACTTGAACACTATGGTACTTTGCATCAGCTAGGGATGAGAACATTACGACGTCGTGTGTGACCGTTTTTGATTACCCTGCCACTGGGCAGCCACACTCCAACTTCAGGGGATTTGGGAGACTGATAATGTTACGCTAGGAGCTTGTCACAACTGAAGACAATCCCCACGTGTGTAGAGCATAACCACATTTTGATGTAGCCTAGGTGTTCTAGCCTATGTCAGTTGGCCTGACACAGCCTTAAGCTAAGGCAAAATTCCTGTGTGTGAAAGGGTTCTGTTGTTGCACGCCAATGTTCAAAACAAACGGTCATCTTTAGAATAATAAAAATGTCTTATTTTTGCCTGCCGGGAGTCAAGTCTAATACTATAATATAATGAAATACATGTAACTGTGCACATGTGATCAGTGTAACTCCCTAACTAGCTAGTAAATTATGGTGAAACGAAGTGACTCGTTGATTTGAGATAACATACACACATTACTACCAAATAAATAAACGAAACGAATAAGGACACTTTTTCCACACAAACACATCAGTGCTTGTAGAAACTGGAGTTCACAGCCAC
>JADBJO010030208.1:5000-10000 GCA_016801955.1 Conus betulinus | reverse complement strand
CTCATGTGTCTCACAACTATTCGCCAACTGCCACTTCAAACACTTCACGGCATGAGGACTGTAACACGGTCAGACTCAGTCAGAAAGACTATTTGCCTTGGGACAACCCAGATAACATCGTCAGTGAGCACGTGGAGCAGGTTGTGCTCAGATTCAGGAATTATGTGTTGGCGTTCTGTGCATTGATCGGCATACCTGCCAACGTCATCAACATGGCCGTGTTCTTCAAACAGAGTCTTAAGGACCGTGTCAACTTGTGTCTGTTTTCACTGTCTCTGGCAGACGGAATTTATTTGGCGGTATCCACTCTTGCTAATAGTGAAGTTTTTTTTTGCATCTCAGAGTTATGGGTCCCATACGCACCTTTCTCGTAAATACCAACCTTATTGCTATCTATGCTTGTCTCTATGTTTCTCTAGTGATCTCAACCATAATTGCATGTGAAAGATGTTTTTGTGTGCTCAATCCCCTAAAGTACCAGACTTTGCTGCGTACTAAAACTATGGCTGTTATCATAGCAGCTGTGTACTTTGTGATCCTTGGTTTGTCTTACATCATGGTATTCAGGTATCATATTGGCTGTATATACGACTCTGTTACTGGAACTGTGCTCAGAACGATGGTGTGTGAATACATTCTATTCAAAGCATCAGCAGTTTATTGACAGCCTTGATAGTGTTGTGTTTGGTGCTGGCCTGATGGGAACCACAATGATGGTCATTGTGGTAACAACGATAATTACGTCATTCAAACTACGTCAGGTGGTGACGTGGCGTGCAGACACATCGTCATCGCTCTCTGCCCCGGAGTGGCACTGACCAAGATGCTGATTGGTGCTTCTGTACTGTTCATCGTTTGTACATTTCCTGGCTGTCTGTTTCGCGTTGCCCGTCTCTTCTTTCCCCAGATGTCTGCAGGGGGACGGAATCAGAATTTCTACTTCTCCTGTCTGTGGTTCACTGCTGGACTGAGTTTTGTTAATTCTAGTTTGAACATCTTTGTGTATTACAAAATGGGGTCACGGTATAGGGACACGTTGTGGACACTCTTCTGCAGGAGCAGATCAAGAAAGAAAAAGTGTGAGGTGTAACAAGTAAAATCAAGTGTTTTGAGGACAACGATGCTACACACATACATATAACGCTTTGCAATATATTGCCACCTCAATTTGGCTATGGATTTGCTTTTTGTTGTGTTCCATTCACTTCATGCAGAGTGACAAGGATCTTCATCATTTCTGCATGATTTTCTACCTGTAGATTGTCCATGGAGTCTGCAGTAGACGTTATCACCACTGTACCACTCAACTACATTGAGTACAGCACGTTCCTCATCAGGCTCAATATGAGACATTATCAGCTTCTCTTATTTCATCACTATCAACCTGCCCTACATGGATAATGCAAATATAGTGATGAACTATAGACCTAAACCCATAGTTTGCAGTCCTGTTTTAGATTTGGTTGTCTTGGGAGCCCAAAATAAGCCCAACCAGTAGAAAAAAAAAAAAAGAAGAAACTATACATGAATCAGCATGCAAAGTCATCATAGCAGACAGGGGAACTAATCTACTACCCTGATCAAGCCTTTAATGACATCTGTCGCGTTTTTGGGATAGGAGGAAATTGCCTATACCTTCTGACATCATGAAGACTGGTCTCCTTCCGCTTTGAGGACATAGAGATAAAGACAGGAATGTCTGTCACACTGTTCTCACTTACTGAAACACCAAACCTCTGATAGCAATGCTGTGACAAACAAAAACAAAGGTGTATTGGAGACGTGAATAGTGTGAATGTGTTTAAGACTGCTACTGTTAGAGTTTTCCTGTCACCGTTTGTTCATTTTGAATTATGCATCTGGGTTTGGTTTAAGATGTCCCACTTGATTTGTGTTTATTAGAAGATATTTCAATTGACATTGGAACTCTGGAAGTCTCTTCAAAGTCCTGAAATCATGTCAAAAGACCAAGAAGCTTCTCAAAGTTTCCAAAAACTGCTTTGACTGGTTACACTACGTCATGATCCTCAAAATTTCATTATGCTTCTGAACATATCAGTTCGCTATAATACATAATGACCCCCATTTTGTTTCACTTTAGAAAGTTCGATGTATTTTGATTGGCTATGCGACGTCATTATAATCGCACTTCAGGAACATTCCTAATGTTGTTGATTGGCTGTTTAGATTGATTGTTAATCTTTTTCTAGAACTAAAGATTTCACCTTGTTACTAAAGTCAACCTTTCCTCTGTTTAGTTCTAAGTCAACAACATTAGAACCAGCTTTTGTCGTCACATCCGTGAGCGTTCTTTGTTCACTAATGTGTTTGCCTGGCCTGAAGAAGACCAAATAGGTCGAAACATGTCGTGTTCTGTCTTGTAATTTGTTTGTCTCTTTTATTCAGAGAAACAGTGATCTTTTCAAGTTTGTTTGGACTTGACCACAGTCACACCCCTTACGGTAAAGGAAACTGAATATGCCTGAGAGGCTGTGCGAACTTTACTCCTATACCCTTTTTCAAATCACTCAACACACCTCTCTGTAGGCTTACTAATCCCGCTTTGTCCTCGTCAACAAAGACCGTCTACCTGCTTACACAGCGTAACTGTCTTCAGAGCTTTGACACACACAAAGACAAAGACAGAGGAAGATGTTATCAGTCTTCCAAGCCTTGTTATGTTGGAGCACGACAAATATCAATAACCACAACAACTAACTGCAGACAAATTACTGCCGGCATTGCTCGTGCCGCGATGTGTCCATGCGTTTGTGTCTTTCTGTATGCAAGATGTTTCATGTTCATAATGTAAACTTTCATAACATACCAGTTTATTCTTTCTTCTCAGCTCCCCCCCCCCCCCCCCTCCGTCTTCTCTCTGTCTCTCTCTGTCTCTCTCTGTCTCTCTCTCTCTCTCTCTCTCTCTCTCTCTCTCTCTCTCTCTGAGTGATCTCCATTGAACATGGACGCGTCATTCTCAGCGCTGACTTGAATTTGTCATTTTTCACTTTTTTGGCGTGTTGAAAGTTTAGTTACTAATTTATATGTTCAAAATTTTATTACCTGATTAATACGGAAGTGCGGAAGATAGTGATAAAAAGATTTTGACTCAAGAGTGTTGGATGCAGAAAATCAGCAATTGTGACTGTGCTTGATTATTGTTGTGTGACAACTCTACTACAGTGAAACCTCGTCTACACCTTCAGCAATTCACTGTCATCTTCTTGGTTTTGTGTGGTGTTAATTCAGGGAGTATTTGTCAGCGCAGAATTTTTCTTGTTAAGAGAATGGACGAAACAACAAGATGATGAAAACTTTTACCTACGAACGATTCGATACAAAAAACGTTTCTTCTGCAGCCAAAAGAACTCTGTGTGTGGAGAAACAGCCTAGTATATAGGTATTCTGCCATGATAACGACGATAGTAAAGTGTACATTTCAGATTTTGACGTTTCAGGTGAGACTCTTACCTCCTTTCCAGCACTAGTAGACTTCCCTCCACCGTACGATTTAAGCAAAACCGTGATAGGAATTGTATATGGCTCATACAAAAGTATCAAACTCAGCCTATATTTCAAATCACATGAAGGTGGCACTTTTATGTGTCAGGGTTTGGACTGCTTGACATGGAGTAAAGAAGAATGTGAACAGTTGAGACACGTTGTCACACGTTTCATGGACACACATGATGAGAAGGAACTGGTCACTTGTCTGCTGGACACCCCTGTCACCTTTATCCAGCCTCTGCTGGACCCCGTGTCCATGAGACATCCCTGTGACCTGTCCCTGCCCCCATTCTCCACTGACCACACAGCCTCCCCTGCCTGGCCTGTGCACGGCCTGTTGCACTGGAGGAGGAGGCCACACACAGCAAAGTCACACAGCCTCCCCTGCCCGGCCTGTGCACGGCCTGTTGCACTGGGAGGAGGCCACACACAGCAAAGTCGTCGTTTCTTCCCCCCTCTCCAGTCATCCCCCCCCCCACACACACACCACACACACACTGCGGACACTGGCAGTCAGGACACAGCCTCCAACGATGTCACCCCATGCCGCCACGAGTCACCCGGTCACCAACCACGCAGAAAACATCGTTGACGCACGCTCTGTTTCACCCCGAAATCTTACAGAAAGAAAACCTCCAGTGTGTGTGTTCGTCCTCCTGTGTTAAAAGAGGAACTGAAATATATTGAAACTGCCATTGACACTATCTCTGATGCACAAAAGGAATCTCGGGTAGCAAAGACTTCTTTATTGAATGATGAAAAATGTGCTTTAAAAAAATGGAGTACGTGCCTTGATCCCAGATAAACTCGACTCTCTTCACTGATACATTGATACCCTCAATTTAAAAAAAAAACTTTCCTACTTACAAACAAAGACAGATCACCTTTCAAAAGAAATTCACTCCCTGAAAACAGACCTTGGGACTTTGTAGTCTGAAATTTTTTTTAAAAAGCTAAAGTATCCTACGATGCCTCAGTTAGTCATGTCAGTGCACAAGCTGACTCTGACCAAAGTATTTCCCAATCTTATGACTGAACGCTCCCCCTCAAATTCAAACTGTTCAGACAGCTACCGGCTTGACAAATGAGCATGATAGACATTCACCAATAATCTCTCTGTCTGCCCAAACAGATAATGACAAAAACGAGCCCTGCTCAAGTTTGGCCTGTGAAAATGAATCTGAAGACGTAGTCTGTAGTTTACTGACAAACAATCCTTTCCAAAACTGGCCGACGATGAACCAAATGACAGTGATCCTAACAGAGTACTGAAGCTCTCACACCAGGACAACGTTTCCAACAAAACCCCCAACACTGATATGACAAAGGCACCCGTTAGTTCCTTATCTGACACCAAGGTTAATCACCCTTTGTCTCCCTTCTGTGACAAAACAAACGACATTGTCAGTCCATCAGTTATTCCCAAAGATGAGCCATCCTTCTGTCACCATCCCTTCTCACACCTCTATACTTTCTTGTTGGGGATTCTGTAC
>JADBJO010030207.1:5000-15000 GCA_016801955.1 Conus betulinus | reverse complement strand
ATTTTTTGCCACATGAACTGTTGTCTCAATGGACGCTTTGCCACAAGAACGGTTGTTTCAAAGGACTCTTTGCCACATAGACAAGAGATTCATTGGACTCCTTCTTACGGGAATGGCTGTCTCCATGGACTTATAATTAAAAGAAGTGACTTTGATATCACTGATATAATAGGACTGGATAGAAAAACGGCTTAAGACTAGGTTAAAGATGACCACGTTCAATGGCTATAGGGGACTGGTATGTAATATGAATTGTTAAGAGTAACACACCTTTTTTCAGTATGTAGTTTTTTTTTTCATTCCTTGTTATTTATACTGATTTCAGAATAAACGGGTAAATATCATGACTTGTTATTGCTGTTGCTATCTAAGTAAACCGGATATGTCTGTTTACTTGTGTCATTGTCCATTCGATCTGGGAATACTCACGTGTGTACATATATTTATGCTGGAGTCTCAATAACATCTAAATGCCCATAGGTATTGAGTTGCCTACGCTGGCATCTAATTTCAGCATGCATTGACGTTTGTGTTGTGATTTCTATCGATACCAAAGTAGACATAAACTGAGTCTTTCCAAATCTATGTCATATTTTGCTGCATCTGAGTAACCTTAGAAATATCACACTTAGCAAATAAGCTGGTATTCATGTTAATCTGGAATTCTAAGAATGTCATTTTTTCTGGAACCCCTCGCATCCAGGAATTCTCAAACATTGCATTAAGGATGGTATCCTGGTCAACAAACTAAGTTTGCAGTCTAATACGTATTTCAATACTTAAGTAAACTAAAACTTTCCACATTTGTGCTATTCATGGTGGTATAGGCAATATACACTTCTTCATTGTTATTTCTGCTGGTATCTAAGCACATTGTAGGTAAACTGGACATTTCAGATAAGCGTTTTGTAAACAAAATACCTGAACAATTAGACACGGGGACAACACTGGAAATGATCAAATCTGCATGATATTTGTCGGTCCTCTGATAGACCAGGGACGGTTGCGTAAGTGTTCTTTATACATGTATCTACACAGGCAGGGGAATCTACTCTCTCTCTCTCTCTCTCTCTCTCTCCTCCCTCCTCTCTCTCTCTCTCCTCTCTCTCCTCTCTCCTCTCTCTCTCTCTCTCTGTCGTGTCCAGGTCCTGTTTATTTAGAACAGCGGGACCATGAACTCGCCTCCATACGTCAACCTGTCATTTCCATTTCTTGAAACGCGGGTCATGATGAATCAGCGGTTAGCAGGACGGACAAAGTGTGACCCTTCATCATCAGCAACAACAACACAGCAGCAGCAGCTGCAGCAGGAGCATCCATCATTACCACCAACCCCAACGGCGCAGCGGAAGCATTGACAGCAGCAAACATCAGCAGGAAACAACATCAGCAGAAACACGAAGCACGAGCACCAGCAGGCCAATGGCAACAATAGCAGCTGTTTGTGATTTATAGAACGAACATACAACTACCTTTTGATTATCAACATTTTAGAGTTTAGATGAATTAACTGTTAAAACCATCATCATCATCATCATCATCATCATCATCATCACCGTCGTCGTCGTCGTCGTCATCATCATTCCAGGCGATCGACTTCACCTCCCAAACGTTCGCTTTGCACATGATGGATTGAAGGTAAATGACGTCATCAGTATGTTTAATAGAACTGACAGACCATGAACTCTTTAAGAAAAAGCCGTTTTTTATATATTATCAATTGCAGACTACGTTTTCAAATTCAAAGTGTTTTTATTTCATATTACTAAAAACATCACTTCAAGTGTAAACACTTGACAGATACATATCCTACTCCTCTACCATCACCACCACCACCACCACCATCCTTCCGAGTCAGATGGGTGGCTGAAGCTTATCACGCTGATTGCACACATCCAGGACCTAAATCAATAAATGACCTAAGGTACGATGGATGCTGAAAACCTGTGTCGGGGAATTGTTGTTGTGTTTTGTTTCTTCAGGGAAATGGAAACAGACTGCTGTGGTTGCTGTACTTACTTCACGGGAAATGGAAACAGACTGTACTTGGAGGAGTTTGCAGGTGCTGTACTCTACCTTTGCCGAGGAGTTTGCAGTTGATGGTGACCTGGCTGAGGAGCTTTTAGTACTTACCTTTGCTGAGGAGTTTTTTAGTTGATGGTGCTGTACTTACCTTTGCCGAGGAGTTTTTAGTTGATGGTGCTGTACTTACCTTTGCCGAGGAGTTTTTAGGTAATTTTAGTTACCTTTGCCGATGGTGCTGTGATGCTGTACTTACCTTTGCTGAGGAGTGTTTAAGTGATCATGCTGTACTTACCTTTGCCGAGGAGTTTTAGTTGATGATGCTGTACTTATCTTTGCCAAGGAGTTTTTAGTTGATAATGCTGTACTTACCTTTGCCGAGGAGTTTTTAGGTGATCACGCTGTACTTATCTTTGCTGAGGAGGTTTTTTTAGTTGATCATGCTGTACTTACCTTTGCCGAGGAGTTTTTAGGTGATAATGCTGTACTTACCTTTGCCGAGGAGTTTTTAGGTGATCATGCTGTACTTACCTTTGCTGAGGAGTTTTTTTTTTTTAGGTGATGATGCTGTACTTACCTTTGCTGAGGAGTGTGTTTAGGTGATGATGCATGTACCTACCTTTTGCCGAGGAGTTTTTAGGCGATCATGCTGTACTAACCTTTGCTGAGGAGTGTTTTTTAATTGATGATGCTGTACACACCTTTGCCGAGGAGTTTGCGGGTGATGATGCTGTACTTATCTTTGCCGAGGAGTTTGCAGGTGATGGTGCTGTGTTTACCTTTGCCGATGAGTTTCTGGTGATCGTTGTGTAGTTACCTTTGCCGGAGTTTCCAGGTGATGGTGCTGACCGTTGTTTCCCAATATTCCAGACCACATGGTTCAGGTAGCTCATTTGTTGTTTTCTCTGGGTTTGGATTCCACAGACTTTGGCCTCTGCGTGCTGTCAGCCTTCATGTGGCCCCTGCAGTCCACTGGGCAGGAAACATCATACATGGCATCTGGAGAGAAAGCAATCCACTGTGCAGGAAAACATCATACATGGCATCTGGAGAGACAGCAATCCACTGTGCAGGAAAACATCATACATGGCATCTGGAGAGAAAGCAATCCACTGTGCAGGAAACATCATACAGGACATCTGGAGAGAAAGCAATCCACTGTGCAGGAAACATCATACAGGACATCTGGAGAGAAAGCAATCCACTGGGCAGGAAACATCATACAGGACATCTGGAGAGAAAGCAATCCACTGTGCAGGAAACATCATACATGACATCTGGAGAGACAGCAATCCACTGTGCAGGAAACATCATACAGGACATCTGGAGAGAACGCAATCCACTGGGCATGACACATCATACAGGACAGGACATCTGGAGAGAAAACAATCCACTGGGCAGGAAACATCATACATGACATCTGGAGAGAAAAGCAATCCACTGGGCAGGAAACATCATGCATGACATCTGGAGAGAAAACAATCCACTGGGCAGGAAAAACATCATACATGACATCTGGAGAGAAAACAATCCACTGGGCAGGAAACATCATACATGACATCTGGAGAGAAAACAGCCTTCTGAAATACATGAATGCAGTTGTGTTGGTTACATGCTGCTTCTTTATTACCACAAATGAATTTGCTGTTAATAGCTATACTGGAGTTGAAGTTGAAGAAAAGTGTTGTTTATTGACGAACTTATAGCATGAAAAGATTTTTTTTTTCTTACCAATAATACATTTAATTGTGTCGTGCTTCCTATCCATTGCCCTGTTTTCATGTCCTGGAAAGTGTATAGCATGATGCTGGTGTGTGAGTGTGTGTGTTGGGGGAGGGGGGGGGGGGGGTGAGGGTGCGTGCGTGCGTGCTTGTGTTGTACGTGCGTGGTGTGTGCGTGCGTGCGTGCGTGCGTGCGTGCGTGCGTGCGTGCGCGCGCGCGCGCGCGTGTGTGTGTGTGTGTGTGTGTGTGTGTGTGTGTGTGTGTGTGTGTGTGGGTGTGTGGTGTGGGGGGGGGGTGGCTGTTTACATTTCTTCCGAATAATACGCTTCTTGTACTCTTAAAGAGTTGTAATCTTCCCAATATCGTAGTAGATTTTAGTAAGTTAGCTAGTCTATTTGGTTGTTTTGGGTAGAGAGACAAAATTGTAGATCAAAATTATTAAGATTGTTTAATGATCATTTTTTTAATTAATTCATTATAGGCAATTATGATATTTGATTTCCTTTTATTACTTCTTTCTTTTTAGCACAAGTAAATAACACAATAACTAGCACATGATATTCTTAATTATGACACTGCTGGCTACATTTAAAGAAAATGTCATTTTGGTTCTGAACTAAACGTGAAAGCGCAAATACTGCAACCAACACACACAGAGAGACAATGTTTTACTAAACTACACCATCACAATAAAATATTATTACACTCAGAACAACTTTTGTTTAACATAGCAATTTGGCATACAGTAACAATAAACGCACTATTACGTTCGCACATTTTACAGACATACTGTGCAGCTTTTAGCAGTCACTATTTCAGTGACTAAGAGAGATAAGAATCGACACATGTCCTCACTCTTCTACAAAGACTAGATGCTTTTTTTTTCTTCTTTCAAAAATGCAACTTATGTCCCATGGAATGGGTACACCATAGACACTAATGCATAATGTCAATGGAATGGGAAAAGAGAATTTTTTTTGTCCGTTTTTCTTTGTATTAATAAAAGAAAGAATCAAGCTTATCCCATCAAGCCATTGTACCATGACTCAGCATACGGAGACACCTCCGATTTCATGTAATGACAGAGAGAGAAGCCTAGGCATTTTCAATCAGATCAATGAATTAGACGTCAACTCTACTAACGACAGCTACACCATCTCACGTAATTTGTGAAACGTTGCATCTACCAGACAATACTTTGCATCCAACCACACAATAATCGTTATGTTGCAATTATGTACTACAACAGAATTCTTCCATCACGACAATCAATTAACCGTTCAATCATCAATAACAAAAGTAAAAAAAAAAAAAAAAAAAAAAAAAAAATAAACCTCACACAATCAAATTTTTTTTTTTCCATTGCACTAATGCCAATGAACTAAATGTAAAAAGAAAAAAAACTTAGTGAAACAGAACGAAAGGTCCGACATCGACCAGCGCTAAACCAATTTCAACTAATTTTGATCAAACAAGAAAACTACGATGTTCTGGACGTTTTAATCCCAAAACTCCATTTAACCATTTGTTTCTTCAATTAACTACACTAAGCTTTTTTATCAAAACACCTAAATTAAGCATAACATACCTGATTTAATATCTGCATGAATTCTCCATGTTGGTTCAATCCTTCATGCCTTGTGCCACTCCCGGCATACAATTGCCATTAACGGAAGTTGTCATTACTTCTGTTTTGTCATTACTTCCGTTTACATTTATTTTCCTTCATTTCTTATTTACCACCCATAATAAGAATAACAACAAAATATCATAATTGCCAATAATGAATTAATAAAAAAAAAATAATCATTGACAATCTTAATAATTTTGATCCACAATTTTGACTTTCTACCCAAAACAACCAAATAGACTAGTAAACTTACTAAAATCAACTACAATATTGCAAAGGTTACAATCATCCCTCCTTGAAAAAAAATGTTTACCCTTGTTAACTAACAAGGACAGAGTAAACAATGAAATTAGGTACTTAAAAAACATAACCTCCTAATAACAACAGGCAATTATGAACAAAATAGATATAACAATGAAACTAACAACGGATACAACCCAAGACCAGAAAGCAATGGATTTCAGAATACTCGTGCCTGATCTCATTAAAAATCATCAACATAAACAATATTTCATAGCCAAAAAATCAAAGCAATGAAAAAGAAATGTGAATAACTTTTGTCTCATTTAGATAGATGCTTTGTCATCATTTACAACAACAATCCAACTTCAGCATCCATCCGCTAACATAGCATATTTAATATAGCACATTACTAATTGCAAACCATTCCTCAACTAGAAAACATTTTCAAATTTGTCACCACAGATCAGTCCAAAATCAAATCACACACACACACACACACACACACACACACACACACACACACACACACTGAATTAAAGATCAAAATCAGCATATAACATAGTGGCACAGCAAGCATTAGTAATAATAATATGTTTCATCCAATCCAGACTCTATTACTTCACATCAATCACGACTTAAACCTAAGAGGTCTCAAAACATCTCAGCATCCAGACATCTTTTTACACTTATAGCCCACAACATGAAACGTATGTATGGTGAGACTGGGGTACAAAGCGACCTCAGCTGACTGAGTAGTTAGCGCGCAACCGATGCTCAGAGGTCCTAGTGGTTACGGCCCCCCCCCCCCCCCCCCCCCCCCCCCCCCCCCCCCCCCCGCTATCGGGAAGGTTCAAACTCGGGATGGTCCTTACTACCTTAGGTGCCATCTGACACCTGACCACTTCGTCCTCCTTGACACAGTTCGACCGTGTGCGGTGGGTAAGGCATACTGCTAATAGATCCATTACCTATGTCGGTACTATGTACAAACATTCCTTGCCTCTAAGAGCTTCGGGTCTTTTGTGAGAGGTTTCACTGCCTTGACAAATCCCACCACACACACCACACACACACACACACACACACATGCACACACACACACACACACACACACCACACACACACACACACACACACACACACACTTGAAGACAATGCCCTGCATTGGCTAAAACACCTTCAAGGAGCTGAAACTCTCATAATTTTCCCTCATCATTAAACCAACTCTAATCTAGGCCTCTCATAAGCCTACTTACTCCAGAGAATGCATGCAAGATTTGCCTTGCAACAAGATTAGAGAAAAACCAATACATACCCACTAAAACCCAAGCAAATATCAAACACAAATCTGAAATTTCCACCAGCTCTAAGTCGTGTGGCCATATACAGATAAGCATTATGTTTTTTACGGAAATCCTCCTCTCCCATTCTTTTCCTACACGTGGCCCGCAAGCAGCCACGTCACGCATACACGACGCTGCACGGGACGCTTGCACACACTACCTGACTTTTCGCCTGACCATTTTAATTTGGCCTAAGGCCCCGTGACACTTTGTTCACTCGCAAACACACCTTGCCCTACGCCGCGACATGTGTGGCAATGTCTACAGAAACGCCTGATATCACCTAGGATACCGGGCCAGGAGTACTCCCTCTCCCTCGTTTTCTCCTTGCTGAAAAGTCTTGTAAGCCAAGAGTACCTGAGGTCAGCAACAAATTGTGATAACAATGAGCAGAACAAACGAAGTAGAATAACCACCACACTGGGTTATTTTTCTGGCTGCTGTACTTTGGATTTCTTTTCCTTATGGCACCTCACTGTCTCTCCTCACCTCCCTGTCTTCTTCATTTTTTTTTATTTTTTTTTTTTTAGTCCTTCCGTGTCATGTTTGTTTCCTCTGTACAGGCTACCAAGGTCAGCTTCTCACCCGTAGTGACGTCACTGTCCTACGAGGTGTCATTTTTCCTGTCCCATGTTCCCTGGTTAGATCTCGATGTATATACAATGTTTATAGAGTTTGCAGAGTTTAGAGGCCGTCTTACCTAACCCTTGTTGCCTAGTTAGTTCACGATGTCTATACAGTTTTTTTGTGTGTGTGTGTTTTTTTTTATAGAGTTTTAGAGGCCATCTTGCCCATACCGTGTTCTCTAGTTGGTTCACGATGTATATAGAATGCTTGTCGTGTACTTACACAATGCATAGGTTGTGTTGACAGAGAAGAAAAGAAAAAATATATGCAGATGAACAATGCTTGTTCTTAAGAGGTGGAGGCATTCTGGAAATGTTACATCTCTTCAGGATGTGTTCTATTCTCTCTCTCTCTCTCTCTCTCTCTCTCTCTCTCTCTCTCTCTCTCTCTCTCTCTCTATCTCCTCTATATATATATATATATATATATATATATATATATATATATATATATATATATATATATATATATATATGTGTGTGTGTGTGTATGTGTATGTACACACACACACACACACACACACACACACACACACACACACATATATATATATATATATATATATATATATATATATTATCTCGGGAGAGAGAGAGAGAGAGAGAGATATAGGAGAGAGAGAGAGAGATGAGAGAGAGAGGGAGAGACGGTGTTGTTGCTGTTGAGGAGTTGTTGAGATTTATTTGAATGATGAGAAAGGATATGATAGAGAGGAAGCTTGAAGATGGAGAGGCTGCGGTATACTGATGAGAGAGAGATATTTAAGGAGAGAGAGAGAGAGATGTATGAGAGAGAGATGGTGAGAGAGCGTGTGTTTGTAATTGCTGAGGGAGACGGGAATGCTGGTTTTGTTTGTAAGGTTTGTTGCTGTTGTTGTTGTTGCTTTATTTGAAAATGATTTTAAGTATATGATTCTTGCTGCTTTATAGCATATCCTAAGGGCTGCGTTGTAATGACAGACATCGATTATTTAAGGGAAAAAACGCACAAAGACATGTACTGTACTAGTTATGTATGATCCCTACTTATGGGATTCTTTAAACGAAATAGACCAATGAATAATAGTTCGTGTGAATGTGTAATTGCTGAGGGAGACGGGGATGCTGGTTTGTATGTAAGGACGGATGTTAGGAGTTGTGAAAATGTGGCAAAACAGACCAAATGGCAGTGAAAGTGGGTTTTCTTCTGATGGGGTAAATGTATTAGCTTAATGACAACAGTTCACACACACACACACACACACACCCACACACACACACACACACACACACACACACACACACACACCACACACACCACTCGTCAAACAGGTCTCTCTCTCTCTCTCCTCTCTCTCTCTCTCTCTCCTCTCTCTCTCTCTCTCTCTCTCTCTCTCTCTCTCTCTCTCTCTCACACACACACACACACACACACACACACACACACACACACACACACTACACACGCTCGCTCGCACTCGCACACACACACACACACACACACACACACACACACACACACACACACACACACACACACACACACACACACACCTTTTGATGGATCGCTTCGCTAAATGATCAATCTCTGTGATAGATGTTGCACTTAAAATGTGTTTCATACACGCACACTGACTGACCGAAACCAATTTATTGTCAGATTAACTCAAGGTTGTACTGACAACACACACACACACACACACACACACACCACACCACACACCCACACACACACACACACACACACACACACACACACAAGGAAACTCCTTTAGTCCAACATTACTTAATATGTTTATAAACGATCTAACAAACAAGATTCCAACTGAGGATTCACCATCACTGGATCATTCGAGCAATACAAGAGTATCTGCTTTATTGTATGCAGACGATCTTGTACTCCTTGCAACATCGAAACTAGGTTTACAATCAAAATTAGACCAGTTACATTTATATTGTAAAGAGTGTGGGCTACTAATTAACATCGAAAAGACGAAAAATTCTAATATTTTCCAAAACAGAACCCAAAACTCGTTTATCTTTAAATGTGGTACAAATTTCATTGAAACAGCAGAACAATACAAATATCTTGGAACAATATTTCATAAATCAGGAAAGCTTGACATCGCAGCGGAACATCTAAGTAACCAAGGTAATAAAGGAACATATTCCTTAAAAAGAGCGTTTAAAAATCAAAATATTAATTTTAAATTGTTTCTAAAGTTGTTTGATAGTCTTATTTCACCAATATTAATGTATGGCGCGTATGTATGGCTATCTTATTGCTTAAAATTAAACGATAATTTCAATTTAGATAATCTATTTAATCATTGCCTTTCAAATAGTTTAGTTTACCACATGAACATACTCAACACAAGTTCTTCAAGCAAATGGTAGGTGTACACAAAAAAAAACTATAAACTTAGCTGTAATTG
>JADBJO010030206.1:0-18162 GCA_016801955.1 Conus betulinus | reverse complement strand
TTGCTGGAATATAAATCTCGGAGAGGTCTACGAATTTCTCCTCACCGACCTCCCTCGTTTTTGTGCAACGATTCACTGGAAGAAAATCTTTGACGAAGAGAATTGAAAGGTTGGACTTTTATGACCGTCAGTAATGTAATCTTCGTGTTTTTTTTTTTTTTTTCAAATGTTCGAACACACTTGCTACACACATACATTCCACACCGATCACGCAAACGCGCGCCTGTGCACACACACACATACACACACCAGACACACACACCACACACACCCCACCCCCACCACCACCACCACCACACCGACCTTTTAACCCTGTAGATACCTGTTATGGCTACTCACTGAGACTTGAACCCGGTAGAAGATTGTTAGGACAAAGTGGTGGCTTTTAAAAAACTATTTTTAAACTCTTTTTGTGCTCTCCCTGTTCTGTCGTATTTATAGCCATTGATTGGCTCCTGCGAGTAAAGTTCCAGATCCAGATCCACATGCAACACACACACACACACACACACACACACACACACACACATAACCATGAAAATATTTTCTCAATCTGTCCCCAGCCACTGATAGCCAGTCACACACACACACACACACACACACACACACACACACACACACACACACAACACACACACACACACATGTCCATGCACACGCGTGCGTGCTTCAAGAAGAGAAGAAGAAGAAAAAGAAGAAGAAGAAAGAAGGAAAGGAAGGAGAAAGAAGAAAAAAAAAGGTACTTTTCCCCTTGACTAAAAAGAGCAGAAACAGCAAACCTTTCAGATCAGGTACAGACTGAAGCTCATGTTAAAAAACAACAACAAAAAAAAAGTGAAATATGTAATCTGGTTGTGACATTTCTAAAGATTTTAAACTGACCATGACATACACTTTTGCACTAGAATCAATCAGCCACAACCAATAATCGAAAAAGAAGACAAGAAAACCAGCCATAGTGGTGAAGCGTTGGGGCTGGCGGACTCCCAGCTGGGGGATCGTGGGTTTGATTCATTTCAGACTCAATCAGTAGTAGAATTTTTATGCCAGAACCAGCTCCTACCCTGAATTGAGTTTGCTGTGGTCTCTTTTGGGAGGATTGTGAGCACACACTGTGACAGTGAATTTCATTCGCTGAATGATTTTTGTTGCTGTTGTTGTTGTCTTCTATTTAACGTCTTTCCACATTAATACTATCTAGCCGAGATGGCATGTGCAGCACAACTCCCTGCTGCCGTGCGCTCACGCATGTCACTCAGTCCCCTGCTGAAGTGCAAATTTTGCCACTTTTTAATTAATTTTTATGGTAGCTAGACAACAACGGACAGTGTTGTGTTTAGTGTCATTGGAAAGAACAAATACTCAAGCTAATCAAACATAGTAATTTTGAATCATTTACTTTCAATGTATAGACACAACTGTGCAAGTAAAAACTAAAATTCTTTGTTTACATTCTATTCAGTTCTGTTACAACACCAAATCAGAAGATGAAGGGATGGCTGCATCTTCAAACAATTCACTTTCCTCTTCTCTTTCATAGTTTTTCTATCTCTCTATCACTCCCCTCATCACCAGATCCACTT
Source organism: Conus betulinus (assembly GCA_016801955.1). Lineage (NCBI taxonomy): Eukaryota > Metazoa > Mollusca > Gastropoda > Neogastropoda > Conidae > Conus > Conus betulinus. The sequence goes on along the minus strand of JADBJO010030206.1, from coordinate 16,579 downwards.
TGTAATATGATTTCAAGCGCTTCATTGAGTGAGAAATCGCTACCACCCCTTCATCTGACCGACATTTTTTTCGCGTGCGCTTAGCGGCAAAGCCCGTGCCGTCAGTTTCTTTTATTCCAAACCTGCTGGGGTCAGCCAAGTCCACGATAGAGCACTGAAAGTAAGGTCTACTACTCACTACAACATCCCCAAGACTAGTTACAAAGCTTATTTCCCTTGGATCATTTTATGGAAAGTATAGGAATTTTTATATGTTCCAGTCACACGGTAGAGTGTGACACGGCAGAATGTGCTGTCTGTCTGTCACCCAGCCTTGAGTGCCTCAGCTCGAGGGAAAGAAATCCCATCACCCAAGATTATGTGACTCGGCTGGTAAAGGTTAAATGATATTAGACGAAACGAAAGGGTTGGAGAGGGGGAGCATGAGGAGGAGGTGGGTGGGTGGGTTATCTTGCAATCACATACAAAGAAAATAAAAACCATCTTTACAATGCAATAAAAAAAAGAAGACATAAATAAAAAAGACAGGTATGGGAAAACCAAATTTAAATAATTATTTTGAATCATAACACAAACTATAACAAATGTCCCATAGAACTGCATAGTAAACAGTTGGCAGAATCAAACAACAAACTAAAATTCTCAAGGATACTGTCAAGAGAACTTTCAGAAATAGCCAGTAAAATAGGTCTCAATCTCTGGCATTCCAGAAGAATGTGTTGGTTTGAAATTTGTTCACCACACAGACATTTAACATTCTTGCTGAATTTTGTTTTGAACTTGAAGGCATTACGCTTTATCCTATAAGACAGCGAAGCAATGTGTCTCAGTTTGAAAATGTTGCTATAATTCACAGCTCTTTTGTTTGCTAAAAACCATCGGATTTCATTAAGAGACTGGAGCATTTCTCCTTCCTATGGAGAGATTTTGAAACTTTGTTCCAATAATTATGCTTACTCTAGTAAATGATACCCTTCTGTTATGGATAATGTTAATGTTTATTTCTATAGATTCCCTGTCTGCCTTGCACCTTTTTTGCGGCTCTATCAGCACAGTCATTTGAATTCAATCCAACATGTGAAGGAACCCAACAGAAGGTGATACTGGTCCCTTTTAAACTTAAAATGTTAATCATTTGATTGATTTTGTATGATAATTCACTGAATGGATGCTTCTCTGAGAGTGTTCACATTTCCTGACAAACTTATGTCAGTATCTCTCGGGCCTTCTTTGAATGATTGTTAAAAATCAAACTACGGGTACCAATCACCAGCAGGATTTTGAGGAGACTTGCTGATAAGGGGTAAGGAATCTTTGCTTTCGGCCTTGGATTCTGCAATCTGATGGCTACATTGGGGTCTGTGTATCTGTGTGCAGCACCACAGAAGATCCATACAACCCAATATTCATATGCTTACAGGGACAGTTGCAACTTGCATAGTATACGTCGTCTTCACAGTACAGCACTTGGGAAGATTTCCTGCATCCATTATTTCCAGAATGATTAAATCCTTGTGTGCTGTATTCCCTTAAAAAAAAAAAAAAAAAAAAAAAAAAGAGAGAAAAGCTCAGAAAAAAAAAGAAAAAAAAGAACGTGTACGGAAGTGATTGCAAGCGTGTACATGATGTGTGTATGTGTATTTGTATGGGTGCGCATGCACGCGAATGTGTGTGTGTGTGTGTGTGTGTGTGTGTGTGTGTGTGTGTGTGTGTTGTGGATCTGTTAGTGTGTGAATATCTTTAGTTATAACCAACACTAACTAATCAATTAAAGTCCAAACGGATGACAGTATTAAAGAAAAAAAAAAATAATAATAATACAAAAAGTCCTTTGATACCTCCCCCCCCCCCCCCCCCCCCCCCCTCCCATTTATCCATCCCACTCCCTTCCTTTCTTATCCCCCGCAAATAAAGTTAATAAGAAAAAATTTATAAGTATTTTCCAATAGGGGTGCATTCTAAGTGTATAAAGAAATCGTATGTTAAAGTTGGTGACTGAAAAATGGCCTGCACAGTATTTTGCTTCAATACTGGAATGATTTTTTTCATATCGTTGCATGAAACAATATGAACTGGAGTAATTTTGTTTCCACATACGCAAACTACGTTTTTTATTATATATTTTTTATATATTTACCTCTGTGTGTGTGTGTGTGTGTGTGTGTGTGTGTGTGTGTGTGTGTTTTTTTTCTCTGTTTTCACCAAGGTAGTTTAATGTTTCAGTGTTTCTACCAAGAAAGCATTAATTTTAAGTTAAAAAGAAACTGTTGGAATTGCAACATTTAGTTCCGCATGGGATGAACAGCAGTTCTTCCTCCCCACTCCTTCCCTCTTCCTCACCAACCTCTTCGCCTCCTCCTGTCCCCCAGAGATCGTTCTTCAGTAATGACTGTGATTTTTGCACCCAGTTTGAGGAGACAAAAGGATTGTTCGTTCTTGTTTTCATTGTCTTCAGTGTTGTTTGTCTTGCCTGAAGAAGACCAAAGAGGTCAAAGCACGTCGTGTTTTGTTCTGTAATTTGTCCGTCTCTCTTCCTTCGATGGTGCAGTAATTTTTCCTTTCACGTTTTCTTCGGTTTCTGTCTTCAGTCACCTCACTTGGAACCTTGCTGTGATCGTGTTGCTGTGTGTTTGCAGAAGCTGAACCCCAGCATAGAGGCCCCGGTGATCAAGATCCTGGACCAGATCAAGCAGAACGTGGACAAGCCCAGCAAGGACACGGTCCTGTCGGTCAAGTTCAAGGCCATGGGGGGGGGAGCAGGCCGGCAGCAGACGATGATTCTGTCCATCAGGTCCAAGCTGGCGGGCATGCCCTTCGTCTGGAACTTCCATGCTTCTCCTGCTGACAGTGCTATGGTGTGTGTGTGTGTGTGTGTGTGTGTGTGTGTGTGTGTGTGTGTGTGTGTGTAGGTGTTTGTGTGTGTGTGTGTGTGAGTGTGTGTGTGTGTGTGTGTGTGTGTGTGTGTGTGTGTGTGTGTGTGTGTGTGTGTGTAGGTGTTTGTGTGTGTGTGTGTGAGTGTGTGTGTGTGTGTGTGTGTGTGTGTGTGTGTGTGTGACACTGTCTGTGTGTGTCACTGTGTGTGTCTGTGTCTGTCCATGTGAAGGATGGGGAGAACCAAGGGGAAAGAGAATGGATAGGCGGGTGGCTGACTCTAGTAGAGCAGTAGATGGTACTTTAAAACTAATGAAAAGACAGACACATCATTCAGTACACTGCTTTTATGGTCTTCATAATCAAGTGCCACAAAACGTATAAAATAGGAAGAAAATAAAGCAGTTGCAGGTATTTAGGGGAGCAGAATAATTGTGGGCAACTACTAGTTCCGCTCAAGCACTCTGTGATATTGACTGCAGTAAAGCCCGTTGACTGATCATGGAATGGGTGAAAATATGAGTAACTTCACTGTCACAAAAAAAAGAAGTTATGTCACAAGCAAAAAGTAACCCTCTTACATTCGTAGTGAGAGAAGAAAGACTGGGATATGCAGACACTTCTGCTGGGTTTTGAGCCAGGAGGAGAGGGAGCGTGTGTGCAGCACTTTCCCATCTTGTCGAAGGCCCCATGTTTTCAGGGCTAGAAATTCACCGAGGCTTTTTAGTTGTCCGGGAGACAAACAGATAAAAGCATCTGCATGTTCCCCCCCCCCCCCCCCCCCCCAAAAAAGTTTTTACTTGCCCTCTCTCAGTAAAAAGACAGTTATGAAAGTACCCACAGTTTGTGCAGTGACATGTTAAGACAGCAGACAAATTCAACGATGGCACGTTCTGCATATGTATATACATGTGATGCTGGTCAGAGAGGGAGAAGTAAAAAGAACAGATTTATCACTTCCCTGCTAAACGAGAACAATACCTGCATGCTTTATTATAAAAACACATTTGTTCCTAGTGAGACAGCACTCTGTTGGGATTTGTTCTTAGGAAAGAAAAGCAAAAAAAAAAAAAAAAAAACAAAGCAAACAAAAAAGATGTGGAGTGGGTTAGGGCAGTGTGTGTGTCTGTCAGAGGGGAGGAGGAGTGAAGGTGTGGAGGTATGGTAGGGAGGCCGAGGGGATGGGAGTTTGGAAGGTTGAGGTGAGGAGGGGGTGCAGGTGGAGGTGGGGTGGAGCTGTGAATGTGAGAAAGACAGGAGGGAAATGTGATCAGTCAGCACTACAGCTGACATGTATGAAGTTTTAAAGTCGCTGACACAATCAGACACTGATGGCCTGGTGGACAAGTGGAGAGAGCCTTCCACATCATCATCATTATTATTATTATTATGAACACTTATATAGCGCCTATTCTCAGCTAGAGACCAAGCTGTAATCGCTTTGCAATCCACACTCATTTACACAACAGGCTGCCTACCTGGGTAGTGCCGCCTGAAGAGCTGCCAGCTAGTGCTTCATTCAGTCGTTTCCCGTGTCATCCACTAAATATCATTAGATATCGTTCTTTCAGTTTCCTTTCTCCCTTCATTCTTTCCATTTCTTACGCAGGGTGCATGCTATGTGTAACATTGTCATCCATATCAATGGCAAACTGGCCTTCTCTTCCGAAAATTGATGAGGGGATTTTATGTGTGTGCAAGATGCTATGCGTGCATTCACACACGGAACCCCAGTTTACAGTCTCATTCGAAGGACTGTTTGCCAGCCGGAAGGTTGAATTGTCCCTGACAGTCGAACTGGGAGTATTTTTGAGTCCTGGTAATCAAATGGAGAGGCAAGACTTGTCATTCCTGTTCCCTGCTGTAGTCCAGCAAAGTATGAGGGCTATCTCTGGATGCTGGTACCACTTCAGTTCATTGAAAATAAAGGAAATTTGAGAAAAAAACGAAAACAAACAAAAAAAAAAAACTGACAACACTTCACTGTTTCAGCAAGTGCTGTGGATGTTATGAAATGGAAAGATTGCCCCCAGTATGAATGGTATCCAATTCTGCAAGAAACAGAAACAAAAGGAGACTGGAGTGTTATAAGGAGATTCAAGTGTCGACAAAGACGAAACTGCAGGAAAAGTAAAAAAGGGTGTTATTAGAATTCAGATGTGACAGTTTTGGTTGAACTACAGTCACAGAGAAAAGGGCGTATTACAGGTCTCATGGTCTGTTCCTCTGTGCATGGCTCTGACGTCTGTATGTGTGTCTGTGTCTGTAAGAGAGTGGTCCAGAAGATGCATTTCTCTGGCCGTTCATTTTGAAGGGTAGCTAGTCAGCTACAGAGCCTGCCAACATGACCAGACTTGAGCAGCTGATGAGACTGGCACATGGTGCCTGGACTGCGAGCTGACTCTTAGGGCATTGCAAAGCCACCCACCCCCACCCCCACCTTGGTTATTTTCCTTTTTTTTTTTTTTTTTTTTTTTTTTTTTAATACACACACATTCAATGATAAAAATGGAACAACAACCAGTCTCAGGTAGGTACTCAAGGTCTGACCAGTGCATTGGGCTAATACGTAGGTCAGATATCTGCTAAGTCATAGCCACGAGACCCTCTTTTTAATTTCATTCATATTAGATATTAATTCATTTATCCATCAGCTTTAAATCATATGCAGTGTGACCTCAACACTTAGCAGATGTGGTGTAGTGTATATGCACTAGTCCGCACACAGGGATACCACCAAACTGAAACTGAAACTGAATCTCCCTTTTTTTTTTTTTCCAGTACCTAGAACCTTTGGCAAGGCACTATGTAAATGCTATGATATTAGCATTATTATCATTGTTTTTTATTATGTTATTATTATTATGTGCTGCTGATTAAACTCACAGTGATGGACGACAAAAACAAACTGCAAGATTGCGCCTGACCCTTTTGGTTGGAGACCCCACCGCACATGGAGAAATGCAAGCCTGTTGTTTCTGAATGACAATATTGGTAGAAACATCAGCCATGCTTGTGTGTTTGTCAGCTGGTTCCACTTGTAATGACCCAGGGATCATCAGCGCTAAGCCCTTATTTGGTAGTGCAGCTTGTATGTTTTGTGTGGTGGTGCTGGTGACGCAACATTAAACAGGGGGGTGGGGGGGGGGGTATGCACACATACACACATGCACACCACACACACACACGCGCGCGCGCACACACACACACACACACACGCACACACACATATACATATACACACACACACACGTCCATTTTTAATTCACTCATTGCTCCGTACTTTTGGGCAGGCGCGGGACCATCTGACAGTCCCCCTCCTGGCCATGGTGTCTGAACTGTTCCGACGACAGCGAGAACTGGTCACCATCCTGGCCACCAAGGATAAGGAGATCGACGACTACAAGGCCCAGGGGGTGAAGACCTCACGCAGTAAGGAAACTGGTTGTGTAGAAGTTGGTTGTCATAAACACAGCTGGACTACAGTATGGTCTGGAGTAAAGAGTACACCCCATGATATTTCAGGAAAAAAAAATCTGTTCAATCCTCATAGTTAATGAGCTTCTGAAGTCATGGATGGTTGTGCTGAGTATGAAACTGTCATAGCCAAGAAATCTGCATAGGATCGCTCTATAGGAGTACATTAGCAGATCCAAAATTAATTTCGCTCCGTAGAAGTACATTGTCAGATTCAAAATTGTTTTGCCGAAAAAAAACATCAAGATCATAGCAGAATTGTGAAAGTGAATCCAGGTTAGAAAGAAAGGGAAAAAATTGTTCAAAAACTGTAAATAAGACAGGTATAAAAGACCATTTGGAGAAACAGACATCACAGAATGGAACACTCAAATCTGATCTCAACAGTCTTCACATTTTCACTTCCTAGTCCTGCCTGCCATGTTATGAATTGCAATGAGAGGAGGGTAGGTGAAGACTGTCTAGAATTTTACACAGACAGGTGACAGAGCCCTGAAGACAGAAGATGCTGTAGAACAGTAAGGAATGGTCAGTGAAGGGGATGGGGAGATACCCCATCATTAAACAGAGGGAATGCATGCATAAGATTTACTATTGAAGAAAGGGAAAAAAAAGGTGTCCAGGAAAGTCTTTTAGGGGGGGTGTCCTGGAGACTGGGGAGGAAGGAATTGTGGCTGTTGGGGTTTTCACTGCATTTCAGAAGTGTGTAGCTGTGCTCCATGTTGGAGGGTAATTGTCCAGTGACAGACAGGGGTGTGGAGGGAACCTCACAGTCACGGTTATCATATTTCGAAGGATGGTTGTACGTCTTTGTTAGTCAGTCCAGATCTATATTAGTTGTCTTTCTTTCTTTGAAAAATCATTTATGTATTGACTTTGAAAATCATTTATATGTTTTCAGACTAACAGATACCAATATTGTTACATTATCAGGTGGGTTAGCTTATTATAATATGCATATGTTAGTTTCAGTGTTTATGGTCAGGTACATTTGACTGGATGGTGAACAGAGTGGAATGTTCTGTTGGGATCAGCCAGACTTGGGATGGCTAGGGAATCGGTGGAGACGACCACTGAATTACTCAGTCCTTCATGGTGACTGGTGTTTCAGCCCCTCCCTTTTCAGGTGTAGTCAGGGGCCTTGGACTTCTGCTGTCTGCAGGTGAAAGTTTGCCAGACTTTTCGTGTGTTCCAATGTACCACTCCCAACCCCCCAAAAAAAAGAAGGGAAAAAAAATCAAGCAGTCTATGATAGAGGTGGTGAAGCCTTTGTGTGCCTTACCTCACAATTACTTTTCTGTTAGTATTTAGTTCAAGAGCGTGAAACAGGTGTGACGCTGCTCTGTGCAAGAGTGAAAATCAGCTCTGAAAGTACACTGTTATTGCCTTTTATCAGATGGTTCATGATGCTAGCATCCATTGCTGCATTCTGGTGGTGGTGACCGTGTGTCGTCAAGGACTGTCCCATATTTTTTTGTTTAAAGAGAGATGGGGCTGTGGACAGATTGTACAGCATGGGAGGAAAGAAGGCCTGGAAGTGGGAATGGCTGGTCAAGACTCTGAAGGGTTCATGAGGTGGAGGCATTGTCTGTTAAATGTACTGTCTTTTTCAATCCTGTGGGGTGCCATTGATGCTGCTCCTGAACCTGTGGTGGTGAGAATACCACAGAATTATGGTCAGTGTGTCTGCTTTGGATGCCAAGGGAAGCTTGCTGACTCGGTTCACCTTGCCCCTGTGATGAGCCTGAACCAGTCGACAAAAGGTATCTGGGCAGACGATATAAAAGGTTCTGTTTTCAAGACAGGTTGCCATGGTCCCCGAATGCTGCCAGTGTAGGATTTGGCGTGCATATTCCAACACCGTCTTTTCAGGTTTTATTTTTCTGTCACAACCCCACCTCAACCCCTCCTGCTTTAGAAAAAAATTTAAACAAATCTTAAATAAATGTCAGTGAACCGCCCAGAGAAAAACGTGGAAAAACGAGTCACAAGACAACACAATGCGTTTCGACCTCTTAGGTCTTCTTCAGGTGAAACAAAGATTGCTTCTGAGTTCAGCGCAAGGAAGAAGGCCACTCACTTTGCAACTAAAAAAATTTAAATCTTTGCCATCATTTTCAATGACAGAACAGTTGTTTTGCACTTGTTTTCTCCCCACTACATAATTCTTCACCATGTTTTGAATTCAGATGAAATTCAATACACCTGTTATAAGTTTGTCGCCATGTGTGATAATATGATGTGCCTGTAGCACAATTCCTGAGTGGAAGTGAAGAGAAGCAAAGCAAGCATGAAAGAAAAGCATTTCTTTAGTGGGTGTGGCCTCAGTTGATGTAGATTTCAATCATTTGACCTCTGGGATGCAGGGGTAAGTGAACCATGTGGTGAGACAATAAATGCAATGTAATGTAAAAGGATATTTATAGAGCGCTTTACCTCGCAAGAACCCAAAGCGCATATTACAGAAAAACATGATAAAAATTCTAATTCTAATTCAAAGTGTGCACACACACACACACACACACACACACACACACACACACACACACACACACACACACACCGCTGAAACACACCTCGCACGCAGACAGACACACGAACGCGTTCAACACCAGCAAACACGCACACAGTGGTAAGAGGATATCGTTAATCGGTCCGAGGGAAAAGATAGGTCTTTAGGGAGGTTTTGAATAACAAAGGTTACATATAATTTATAAACTCAGGAGTCTTCTTTTTTTTATACAAATACTGAAATCATTTCACAAAGCAAATTTCTAGTAATGTAAAAATTCATTTTTTGTTTGTTTGTGTGTGTGAATGTTGTTGTTTTTCAGGAAAATGCCATTCATGTATATAGTACTGGACTGTGAAGTGCATGCACAAAACATACAATTTCTAGGTGACCTTCTACCTAGTGTATTTTTCGTGGTCAGGGAGAAAAACTGAGAGGATGAACAAAGTGTACACCGGTATGTGTTTGAAATTGAATTGATCTCCTCTTTTTCTTTCAGAACACCTGGAGACACCCAGGTTTGACAGCATAGCCTTTAAAAACAGCATGGCAACTTCCAAGGTAAAGCAGATACCTGCCGTCCGTTTCTGTCTCAATCTCAGTATGTATGTGTGTGTCTGTGCATGGATGTGTGAATGTGTTTGAAAGCAGATGTGTCAGCATGCGTGCTTTATGGAAGATTCGTGTTTGTGGTCGGTCTGTGGTGTTCCGTGTTCATGTTTCAGTTTCAGCTTCAGTTTCATCAAGGAGGCATCACTGCATGTAGTCCATATACACTACACCACATCCGCCAGGTTTTGAGACCACACTACGATGATTTGAAGCTGATGGATAAATGAATTAACCTCTAAGATGAGAGAATTGAAGAAGAGGGTCTCGTGGCTACGACTTAGCAGATGTCTGACCTACGCATTTGCCCAATGCGCCGGTCAGACCTTGAGTGCCTACCTAACATTTTTTTCTTTTTTTTTTTTTTGGTATGTGTAGTGAATGTGTGTATGGATGTGTGGGCCCAGGCCCAGGTGTGTGCGTGTATGTGTGTGTATGCATGCGCGTGTGTGTGCTTGTGTCTGTGCTTATGGGCTGATAACAACGATAACAGCTGTTCAGCTGCCAGGTGATTCCCTCCTCCGGTCAGGTAGGCAGGCACGCGGGACAGGTCTGGTTGAGCGAGTCGTGCAACTGCTCATCACTTTGTCTCTTTATCTGTGTTCGTGTAATTGCCCCCCTCCCCCCCCCCCCCCCCCCCCCCCCCCCCTCTCTCTTGTTGTGCTTTTGTATAGCAGTTAATTGTATGCGTGACTGAGTGATGTGATTTATTGTAAAGTGGGGAGTCCAGAAGAGAGGGTCATCCAGCAACTCGGGGGAAGTGTTATTTTTCATCTGTACACAGGGGGACCGGAATAGCTCAGTTGGTAGAGCGCCGGACTCCTGATCCTGGGGTTGCGGGTTCGAATTTCGGTACAGGGGGATTTTTTCATTGGAGTTAACAATGATTCTGACTCCATTCCCCATACAGTCCTTTGAATGAGACTATAAACCGAGGTTCGTGTGTGAACGCATGCACAACATCTTGCATACATATAAAATCCCATCGCCAACTTTCGGAAGAGAAGGCCAGTTTGGCCGTTGGTATGGATGACATGTTACACATAGCATGCACCTTCTCCGAAGATGGAGTATGGCTGCCTTAACGGCAGTATAAAAAAATGGTCATACACCAGCCGCCGTGGCGAAGTGGTTAGCGTCGCGGACTCCCGGCTGGGAGGTCGTGGGTTCGAATCCCATCAGAGTCATGTGGGTTTTTCTTCCCCGACCGGCTGCTACCCAGAGTTGAGTTTGCTGCGGACTCAGTTGGGAAGACTGGGACCACACAGTCGAGTTTCATCCACTTAATGGATGCGTTTCTGAGAGTGTTGTTGCCCAAATTTCCTGACCAACACTGCAGGTGCCTGTATCTCTCGGGCCTGGTTAACGCCGGGATATATATGAAAGGAAGCGTAGAGTACAGCCCTGTCATGTAGTCTCAGACCGAAATGGAAATCCGTAGCATCATCTTCATCATCCTCATTCTCATCGATCAGCATTAAAAAAAAAAAAAATGTCTCAAATTCTGTGGCCCTTCATGCCCTGCTCTCATGGTGACCTCAGTTTCGATGTCCTGACCATGTCTGTGGCCTTGGTTTGGTTCCGTCGGGGTCATCGATATCGGCGAGTCCATGGGGGCTGTTGTTGAACGGACGTGGTGGCGCCCTCCAGAGGGAGAGCTCACTCACGCCGGCTCCGCGACTAAGCAATTATTGTCGTCAGTAGGGGGCTTAGTAGGAGGCGTCCTGCATATGTTAGATCAGAACAGGCGCCACTGAACACCACCAAAGTGACTCGGCAGCAGTGCAGTGTCTCCTCCGGTGGATCTTGTTCATTCATCTATCTACTTACTTATTTTTCACTACTATCGATCTATTTTACATTTAGTTATCCATATTTTGTGAAATAAACTTATATTATGTGTTTGCCGTCTACATGCACTAGGATGTATAAGTGTAATGTAAGAGTGTTGCCAAAATGCAGAAAGAAAATGTTGCATTCTTCTTAGTCAGTTTGTAATTGATATATGAATTTAAAAAGTAAATGGTTTAAAGCACAAAAAAAAGTCATGCCACAGTAGCTTGGACAGTCTGCATACAGTACCCAGGGTTTGTAGAATCTGAAGTGTCGGGGAACGTTGGGAAAACTGAACGGGCGTCTTCAAGGCCTTTAGGAATTAGGGAAAAGTGTACAATGCCTTGAGGAAAAAATTGTGAAATTTGACAAGCTGCTCAGCTTGTTCAGCAACCCTTGAAATTGTTAAGGCAGAAATGTGTTGCAGGTTGAAGAGAAACTGGAATCGGAATAAAAGTACTTTCTGTGCCTTTGTTCGTTTTTTACCCTTGGTTGCTTACCACAGTTTGAAGTTAGGAGTTCCTTCCCTTGATTTATATTCACATTTGGGGTCATGTAGAAGTAAGCTGCTATAAAATCCACCGTGCATGGTATGTCAGTTTGGTGACACTCTGCTAAAGAATAAAAAAGAAGAAGAATATGTATATGGTGAATTGGAAAAGATGTTCCCAACAGGCATGCTGTTTTTTTTTTTGTTTTTTTTTTTTCCTTCATCTGCAAGAAAACCATAACTGTTTGTTTAGATTTGAGGTTCAGGAATTCTGAAAGGGTGACTTGTGAAAGTTTGTAAAAATGTGTTGTGAATTTTTTTAATGTGTGTTTTTTTGTTTTCTTTTGCACTGATATGGGTGCCTGAAAACAATCCATCGTGTCTGTAGGTCAGGTTTTCTTTAGCATTAGAGCTGTAGCCAGTGCGGTGAATCACTGGTTTTTTTATGAACAGTACAGAGCTTGTGAGGTCACGACAGAGAGTTGGAGAATCTGCAGAGGGTGAGGAGTGTCCTGTTGAAGGCCGTGAAAGTCTGTGAACACTGGCCTGGATTAGTAAAAGCTCACAAACTATGTTGTGCTGGCCCCCCTTTCCTCTTCCCTCCCCCTTACCTAAATGAATTGGATGCTTTTGCTTTCAAGCAAATGGCAAGGCAACACTAAGGAACAAACAAACAAAATCTCTGGCACCGTGTAAACATTAAACTTTATTCCATGTTGTTGACCACGAGTGTGTATAACTGTCAGTCAGTGCTTTCTGAAAGAAAAAAAAAAAGAAAGAAAGAAGGGGGGGGGGGGGGGGGGACGATGTGTGTATAAAGGAGCGCACTGCTCCTTACAGTCTCTCACAGCAGATGTGTATTTCAAACTACCTGCTCCATCATGATACAGTGGCCAGTTGCCTGCTCACTGGAGACAGCCAAGAAAGGAAAAAAAAAAGAAACAACAAACGTTTTATTTGTAATGCAGGGTGAAACGCACAGGACAGACTTTGAACTAATATGCAATAAGAATTAAAACTCATCATAACGGAACTAATAACGGTGTAGATGTTTAAAGAAACAACAAGATGATTGAATTTAGCTTTCAGTCTGATTGATAATAAATTGGATGGAACACTCAGAGGTGAAACAAGGGAGGTAAGCGCAGAGTATCTTGCATTGTCGGATGTTTGCCACGGAATGTGGTCATGTGGTGGTCGTTACATAAATAGCTTACTGTCTCATGATTCTGCATTATCATCTTCTGCATGCTTTTGTAATCACTGTGAACTCAACATTAAAAAGTGAAAACGTGCTGCAGACAAAACTTTTGTTTATTGTCTTGTGATTACTGTGAACTCGAAAAAGTCCAAACACACTCCAGACAAATATTGTTTCAGTTTGTATATTAATCAAGTACATATCATCAAAGACAGGAGTATATGTCACAGCCAAGACAATGATCATGTTGAAAAGAAATCAAGTCTTGAAATAAAGAAGACGGTTTACTTGGCTAAACAAGCACTCAGGTGAAGAAACGTTAATTTGGAGAGCAAACTAACCATCATGAAGTGATTTGCATCAAAATACTGGAACCTATGTATGAATGGTTGTACATGTATTTTCCGAGTCTGTCTGTAAGGGCTGCACCTTTGATATTCATGTTTATGTCTTAATGTGTTTGTGTACACATATGTGCAAGGCAGTAGGCATCCTTCAGTCTCGGAGGCAAGTTGCAGCTATTTGCATAAAGGGTCAGAAATGAATACTTTCTCTCCGAAACAAAATATTAAAAAGCATCCATTTTCTTTCATGCAGGGATTTGAGCAACAAGTGAAGAATCTAGAAACGGCCACATTTGACCGCGATGGCCAGGATCTGTATCGGCAGATCGTCACCAAACACGCCTGGCTCACACACAAAGACAGTGGAGGTAATTCTGCCTTACAGCATTTCTGCTGCACTTTCTGTCCCCTCACCCGAAGATTGTGGAATCGTGCCTGCCTCAGAAGTATTCCTGCCTTATATTCTGTCCTCTCTCACCAAGACACTGTAGGTATATCTGCCTGACAATATTTCTGCCTAATTTTTCTGCCCTCTCTCACTCAAGAATTAAATGGAATTGTGCCTGCCTTAAAGTTATTCCTATCGTATAGTCTGTCCCCTCTCACTTAGTTTACATGATATTCCTGAAACCCTGAATTTCATATAGATATCCAGAATTTCAAACTTTTGTAGAAATGTGAGCTTTGGGGATTGTTTTGTTTATAGTAGTGCTGATAAAAGTATTACAGAATAAAGCCCAAATAATGTTTCATGAATTTCAGCAGTTATACATAGAGGAAAATGCATCTTCTTTTTTAAACCTCACATTCAGTCAGCTGAAACAGTAAGTATAAGAAATGCATTCGGTCAGCTGAAACAGTAAGTATAAGAAATGCATTCAGTCAGCTGAAACAGTAAGAAATGCATTCAGTCAGCTGAAACAGTAAGTATAAGAAAATGCATTCAGTCAGCTGAAACAGTAAGAAATGCATTCAGTCAGCTGAAACAGTAAGAAATGCATTCATTCAGTCAGCTGAAACAGTAAGAAATGCATTCAGTCAGCTGAAACAGTAAGTATAAGGAATGTTTTCAGTCAGCTGAAACAGTAAGTATAAGGAATGCATTCAGTCAGCAGAAACAGTAAGTATAAGGAATGCATTCAGTCCGCTGAAACAGTAAGTATAAGGAATGCATTCAGTCAGCTGAAACAGTAAAGAAATGCATTCAGTCAGCTGAAACAGTAAGTATAAGAAATGCATTCAGTCAGCTGAAAACAGTAAGTATAAGGAATGCATTCAGTCAGCTGAACAGTAAGTATAAGGAATGCATTCAGTCAGAAGCCAACATTGTCCCCTCTTCAGCTCTTTCTTTTTATCACCTTCAGTCCTGGTTCCAGAATTTTGACTCCAGAAGGTTTGCAGCTGTGCTCACATTGAGGTAAATCAGATCTTTATGCCAGGTTATGACTACCTGCAATTGAGCTAAATCAGATCTGTGTGTCAGCTCATGACTACTACCTACAGTTGAGCTAAATCAGATCTGTATGTCGGCTTATGACTACTACCTACAATTGAGCTAAATCACATCTGTATGTCAGCTTATGACTCCTACCTACAATTATGGTCAGGGTAATTTGTCCACACAGTTCAAAGTATTGATCATCTTGTGTGCATGTCGGTCTAGTACCTAAAGCACTCCATGTTTCAGATCTACATTTAATCAAGAATGATTACATTTGCATTGTTTTAGTATCTATACTTTTGTTTAACTTTTTACCACATTGAAAGCGGAAGGTCATAAAATTGTTCTGGCATGGGTTCCCGGTCATGCTGGCATCGGAGGGAAAGAAATGGCTGATCGTTCTGCCAAGAATGCCACAACAGGGAAACTGTCTAACATATCTATCTCCAGCACAGATCTAAAACCGAATGTTAATGATTATGTCAGAGACCTCTGGCAGGAGGATTTGAATACACAGATGGATAACAAACTCTTCCAGATCCATCCAAACCTGAAAGAGTTCCTTTTTTTTTTTTTTTCTTTTTTTTTTTTTTCTTTTTTTTTTTTTTTTTTTTTTTGCTGTCCCAACCTCCGCGCCACCTCAGAGGCAGTGCACCCATGCCGCTCATTCCGACACCCCATCCACAGCCACAGCCTGGTCCGCCCCACTACAGCCCTAAAAGAGTTCCTCTCATCTACCTCTGGTGGTAGCAAAGAAGAAACAGTTTCTATGCCGGCTGCACACTGGCCATTCGTATTCTACTCATTCGTACCTTTTAAAGAGTGAAGAAGCTCCATGATACATTTTATGTTATGTACCACTCACAGTGAAACGTGTTCTTTTAGAGCGTTGGGACTTGCATGATGCGAGACACATTCTGCAGCAGATTCCATGAAAACCTTGTTCAGGGATGTTCCACCTGATGCGACCTTTGAATTTCTGAAAGGGATTAACATTTTTCAACGGATCTGAGATTTTATAGTGTGAAGATTTTTATCAAAATTGGGTGTGTTTTTAGAAGATGTATTTTAAAGGGCTGTGTGAATGAATGATTTGTGAGTTGACTTCAACACAGTGACAACCCTGATGTGGCCCTTCGTGATCGGCTGGGCTATAAGCAACACTGGCTTTCCTTACCAGACATACAAACTGTGGTTTGGCATGTTGTGAAGTTATGTGTTTTTTGTATTCCATTGTGCCTTTTTCGCGTATGAAATAGATCTTTCTTGAAGAGAAAGGAGTACATCCTTTAGTGAAAAGTGCCACGGAGTCCAAAAATGGTGGTGTTTGTTTGGGAACTGACATAATATGTAATTATGATAAGAAAAAGAAGTTAAAAAAATCAAAAGTGTGAACTTTTTTTTTTTTTAAGACATCTTTGTGTAGGAATAATAAACTTTTTGTTTGTGTGAACATTTTTTGTCAGACATGCATTGCTTACGCACACAGAAACAGAAACTCACTCACACTTCCATGCACACTCACTCACACACACACCACCTACACACACACACACTTGCACACACACACACTCACAGAGAAGTGCTCATTCTCTCACACAACTTTCACGCTGTCAAATATTTGTATAAGTGTAATACACAAACACAGACTTGCACACACACACACACACACACACACACACACACACACACACACCACACACACACACATTCTGAAGTTCAGATCTCTTTCTCTCACTCTCGCTGAATTATGTTTCTATTTTGATGGTTTTTGTAATTTTTTTTTTTCTTTTTTTTGTAC
>JADBJO010030205.1:0-10000 GCA_016801955.1 Conus betulinus | reverse complement strand
TACCTCACACTTGTATTTTTTAAAGATATATTTTCTATTGATTTTTAGGACACTTGAGATGTCTTGTTTGATTGTAAAAGGCTACATCAGGCCTATGTCAATACCATCTAGGTAATTGATTGTGAAGAAGATGAAGAGAGAGAGAGAGAGAGAGAGAGAGAGAGAGAGAGAGAGAGAGAGAGAGAGAGAGAGAGAGAGAGATGATTATTCTTTTGATGTAAAGTAATGCAATGATTTGATACGGTTTTTTTTTTTTCTTTCCTGCTGAAAGAGTAGGATCACAGACTAATATTTTGTTGAAGGGGTATAGGCACTGTTTGTGGTTTGTTTTATTAGTCAGTGAGAGATTAGCTATGAAATTGTTATAGGTATTTGAAGACCAATAAACTTTGTATGAATCAATTTGTTTGTGTGTGGCATGGTGGGAATGAGCTTTGCAAGAATACGGTTTTGGTTTGTTTATTTGCTCGTTTATTTTTGGGAGCCTCTGAGGATTTGCTAATGTGTTTAATTCTAAATTATGTCTGTATGTTTTTGAGGAAACAAAGTGGAAAGATTTTCATGTAAATAATGTGAACATTTTAGTTTTTAATTAACTGGGTGAACTTTCTTTTGTTTTGTCTGACTGGTTTTTTATTGACTTTGCATGAGCAAGAGTCTAACAATGATATAGGAAGCAATCAAAAAGACAAAGGCAGAGATAAGGGACTCGATGTGCAGTAGATAGATCTGGCAAATCCATAGGGATCAACTCTATACA
The DNA here is from genome assembly GCA_016801955.1 of Conus betulinus. NCBI lineage: Eukaryota > Metazoa > Mollusca > Gastropoda > Neogastropoda > Conidae > Conus > Conus betulinus. The sequence goes on along the minus strand of JADBJO010030205.1, from coordinate 9,240 downwards.
ATACAATTCAACTTCAAGATATATCATGCCCCAAAGAACATTCAGGAAATACTGATGAAGAATGTCCATGGCGTTTTGATGAGTTCTCCACAACAGAATACACAGCAGTCTTGATCAGTTTGGAAGTCTGTATAGAAATGAACTGTGGAATTTCTCCAGTACTGTTTGTGTTGGTAATGGAGATCATGAATCGCCCAATCAGTAGACCTCGAGAATGGATACCAAAACCTTCCCCTTAAATCCATCATAGGTAACACAACAGTCCTTTACACTATGGAAGAGGAAACACACACACACACACACACACACACACACACACACACACACACACACACACACACACACACACACACACACACATTAAAGCAGATAGCGTAGTTTGCTCTTTCATCAAGAATGAGTTGTAAATCAAAGAAATCACACGACCTCACCCTGAAGAAAATTAAATACTGAATCAGCTATGTACTTTGTGACCAATGGAACCATTCCAGGTATGGCAGAAAAACCAGCAAAGAGTAAGCTGAAAGACGCACATAGGGGGAAGGAAACCAAGCAAATATGAGAAGACAACCTGCAGATTATAGATCACTTTAGCCTTCATGGCAATAGAAGTTCCGGTGTTTGCAGCTCATGCTAATTCTGAAGCACCTCAGACCTTTTCTGAAGTACGACATCAGCACCAGCACGGTGGAATCAAAGGAAGCCCAAATCAACAAATACACGAGCAAATGGGATGGATTCACACCTGCTCTCACTGACGTTGGGCTCTGCTGTTGCCAAGCAAAGTTGAAGGTACCCACGTGTCAGATGGTTTAAACAATATATGCCCGATTTAAACGAAATATTGTTTACTATAACGCTACCCAATTGTTACTATGCCCACAGCTTTCAATAATAAAAAAATAACCAGTTCCTAACAGACGTATAAAAACAAGTTGTCCATAGTATCCCGTTAACTGAAAAAAAAATGCCCTTGTCTTTTGAGACTTATAATATAGCTTTTTATTCTCTTATTTTGGCTCCAAAAAGGCATAGAAATATTCACTGTCTATAACATCAAATTACAAAATAAAATGTTCCTGTGTTCCTCCTTGTAGACTAGCAGACCATATGTTCCCAGTTAGTTTCAAGTACATCGTTTTCATTGCCCTGAAGGCTATTTTTTTTTCCCGAGGAACACCAAAAATTTTCAAAATGCGTTGTGTTTTGTCTTGTAATTTGTTTGTTCCTTTCATCTGATAGAATAAGATTTGTCCCAAGTGTAACTTCGGAACAATTCCTGAAAAGAGGGAAAACATGCACAAATTTTCTTGTTTTAATGATTTGTCAAATCGTTATCTGAAGAATTGTTAATTTTCATTTTTCTCTCTTTTATTTTCATTTCATAGCATCTTTTTCGGAGGTCTGATACATTCATCATAGTTTTGCCGTGACCTTTGCCTTACATTTAAGAATGGCACCTCCTCTGTGATTGAAAAAATACAGACACACAAACAGACAAACAAAACCTTGAGGCAGTAGTCTTCATAACGCCTCGAGGTAAGACACGGCTTATCAATCTGTTCTCCACAATAACTGACTCTAAGTGGGCCAAGACCCAAGAGGATGAATGGGTCAATTCAAGACATAAATGCTTCTCTTTTTAATGGCTTGATTAAATAATTGTTGGTCTTCATCAATACAATTTTCTCAGATACAAACACATACCAAGTGTCCAGGAACTTCATAGTTCTTGACATCCCTCTTCGTTCGAAGCAACTTCTTTTTTTTTTTTTTTTTTGCTTAAAGAACTCTCATACGAAGGGTGACAGGGGAAAACCGATACCTATTTCAGGTAAAAAAATTACCAACACTGCTTCATAGCAGTTTTCCAGCCAGGGAAATACGTTGTCAGCAAACAATGTCAACAAAATCAGTCATTAGAAAAATACTGGTTCATTAATGCATGATGATTCCTAAACATATAGATTAGTAACAGCTTGCATGCCGTGAAACTCTCTAGCATGACATTCAAACACATTATACATCAGGAACAAAATGTTGATAACGTTCGCATAATATTTTCTCTCTCTCTCTCTCTCTCTCTCTCTCTCTCTCTCTCTCTCTCTCTCTCTCTCTCACACACACACACACACACACACACACACACACACACACACACACACACAAAAGAGAGACGAAAAGTGGGAAAAAGAGAAATCACAGATTTTCATTCTTTAAAAAAAAAAAAGCAAAAAAGAAAGGGGAAAAGAAAGAAAAAAAAAAAAAGAAAAAAGGAAAAAAAAGAAAAAGAAGAAAACCCCACAATGTATAGAGTTCAGCAACACTTAGCACTGTTTTTCGATTTAAAAATCCAAAGTGCGGTTGCAAAGAAAGGTCTCTTTCCAACAGTTAGAATCAAACAAATCACCAAATAATCCATAGAATAATTATCCCCAAACAAGATTCACAAATAAGTAACGTGGAAGTGTGTGTGTGTGTGTGTGTGTGTGTGTGTGTGTGTGTGTGTGTGTGTGTGTGTGTGTGTGTGTATGTGTGTGCACAAAACGTTGCCTTTTGCGACGGAAGAAAATTACCCAGGAATCAAAGACCATCGCAAAAAGTCATTGTTCTTTCATTAAAATGCTTGCTAGAGTGTGAGGGAGAAATGATCAGTTTGCAAGACGAAGATCCAATCAGCGAGAAATTTTGAAAACTAGTTACCCCCCCCCCCCCCCCCCCCCCCCCCCCCCCCCCCCCCCCCCAAAAAAAAAAAAAAAAAAAAAAAAAAATGATCATGAAGCACACACATTCAATAGTAGAGTACCATTGTTGCGCAGGCAATCATTTTGCACTAGCAGACATCACAGAGTGCAGGAAACCACCCACCTGAAGAACTGTTCCAATTCCAGTACAGTTGGCATTGATATAGAAGACGAAATCCTGCTGCAAGTCAGGCAGCAGCAGGACAGGGTGAGGTGTCAGGTCCACTGGATTCTTGCAAAGCTTGCTGACACTCTTTAGTCCAGGTGGCAGATATCCCTTCTCCAGTAAGATTTTGAAGTGGGGGATCAAATATGGGAAAAGCAGTCATCGCTTGTTAAATGAAAAAAAAAAGACATCAATAAAAAAGAGAAATCCACACTTTTTGACCAGGGGACAAAACTCTGCTGCTGTTGACCTACTTGCCAGCATTATCTTTGGTTTTGCTTACAGACACTTTCACTTGTTCTTGTGCGAAAGAACTGGTGATATCATACGTTTGAACAGGGAATGAAGGGTGGACAATGGGACTAGCAATGTCAATAGCTACACTTTTAAAGGACACACTGATCACAAGCTTTTTCTCTGGGGAAAGTGTCTTTTGACAAATGTAACAACAGCGACAGTAGCTGGAAACATCTGTCCAAACACTTTGCCGGTATAAAAGGAAGAGCACTCGTGCTAGAGTCCGGTAAACACTGGAGTGTCCTGCCATAATAATGGCATGTGACACATTTAATAGTGTTTGCTTCATCGGGGTGGAGAGGGGAGACAAGCTGCTTGGGCAACAGCCTGTGGCCCATATCACAATGCCCAGGTGTACATGCGTCCATCCTCCACAAACACTCACTTGTACCTAAGACCTAGAGAGGACACTGCAGCTTCTCTACATGCGTCGACACAACACCAGAAGCAACTGATACCGGTTTCTAAGTTAGCGCTCAATTGGCGTAGAGCGCGACGCAAGGAGTTGCTTCCGATGGTGGAAGGGATCTTGCCTCTCACTTTACAGCTACTACCCACCTAAGCTGGACAGCCCCCAGCCAATAAGGCGCTTGCCCACCACGACCTGCCTTCTTCATTGGGTGCATGGGATTAGGAGAACATCCGATAAGCAGATCGTAAACTACCGCGCCAGGCAACAAGGAAACTTCAAGAAAGGGATCAGTGCTAGACCTGGAAAGTTGAAATGTCCGGACAATGATGCCTGGGTTTTATCAAGACTTTCACGATATTAGCGATGCTAGAAAAAACAGCTGTCATAAACAGCAAACTCAGAGATTTGAATGTGGACACAGCCACCCTGCAGGAAACATGGCTTGCTGACACAGGCACACTGAAGGAGAGGGACCACACATTTTTCTGGCAAGGAAGAGTTCTAATGCTCCAAGAGAGTATGGAGTAGGTTTTGCAGTTTGGGGTATGATGGAACCAGGTAGCAGTGGCTCAGAGTGACTCCTGACTGTGCCTCAGCACCACTGAAGGCCTTGTCACCCTTGTCAGCGCATATGCTCCAACTCTGTCCACTATTCCAGATGCCATAAAGAACATCTCCAGCACAGAACAACTTGTTCACCTGGGCGACTTCAATGCCAGAGTGGGTGCAGACAACGACTCGAAGCTCTCTTGCCTGGTTTTTTTGGAGTGGGGGGAAATGAATGAGACTGGACAGCGACTGCATGAGTTTTGCACCTGACACGAACTGTGCATTGCTAACTCCTTCTTCAAGACGAAGCGTCAACACAAAGTCTCCTGGAGAACCCATGCTCAATGTGTTGGTTGCAAATGGATCTGATCCTGGTACGACGCCCTCCTGTCTCCACACTCGCTCTACCATAGTGGGGACTGCAACACGGACCACCACTCGCTAACATGTTGCAGGATCAGGCTGCGACTAAAAATGTTGCACTGCTGAAAGAAACAAAGGGGTTTCGTATCGACGTCAGTAAGATGTCTCAGCCAGATCTTGTGAAACAGTTCATAGTGGCCTTTGAGAGAGAATATATGCTGCATTGCAAACCTGAGACTGCCATGGAGAGATGGGAAACTTTACGAGACACCATGCACCGCACTGCCCTGGCTATCTTTTGGAAGAAAAGTTCGAAGCCTCACGAAGCCAAATCGTTAGAAATGAATCCAATTATTGAGGCCAAGCGCGCTGCACTCGCTAGGTACAAGCAGTCACCCAACGAGGAGAACCTGCAGATCCTCAGGGCTGCCAGGAGCAAGATTAAACTTAGTGCCAGGTGGCTGCGCCAGTGAGTTTTGGACAGAGCTCAGCTAGAAATTACAGACAGCCACTGGAAGAGACAAAATTAAAGGGATTATGATGGCATCAAGAAGGCACTGAGACCAACACAGAGCAAGGTGGCTCCCCTCTAATCCTCCACTGGGGAAGTTATCAACGACCCAGTTCAGCAGATGGAGAGATGGGTGGAGCACTACTCCGACATCTACTCCACAGAGAATACAGTGATCTCAGCCCTTGATGCCATCAAGTGCATGCCCAGTCATGGAAGAGTTTGATGTACAGCCGACCATGGACGAACTCAGCAAGGCCATTGACAGCTTGGCATCAGGCAAGGCACCTGGCAATGATACCGTTCTTCCAGACCTCATCAAACACTGCAAGACTACACTTCTGAACCCTTTGCACACAGTCCTTTGTGTTGAATGAGGGAGCTGTGCCACAGGACATGAGGGATGCTAAGATTGTCATCCTGTACACAAACAAGGGCAAGAGGAATGGCGACTGCAATAACCACAAAAACATCTCTCTTCTTAGCATTGTCTGCAAAGTTTACGCTCGGGTCCTCCTGATCCGCCTGCAGAAGCTGACTAAACGTGTTTATCCGGAATGACAGTGTGGTTTTCGAGCAGAGAGGTCCACGGTAGACATGGTCTTCTCCCTTTGCCAGCTCTAGGAGAAGTGCACAGAGCAGTGGATGCCCCTGCATGTCGCATTCATCGAATTCACCAAGACCTTCGACCTAGTCAGCAGAGATGGTCTTTTCTAGGCACTCTGAAAGGTCGGCTGCCACCCCCCCCCCCCCCTCCCCAAACTGAACAGCTTAATTTAGTCCTTCTACTCCAACGTGAAAGAGACTTTTAATGGCAACTTCTCCAAGCCCTTTGACATATGCAGCAGTGTCAAACAAGACTTTGTCTTTGCCCCCACCCTCTTTGAGGTCTTCTTTGCTCTCTCCTCCTGAGGCATGCATTCAGCACAGTGCAAGAGGGGATATACCTGCTGATCAGGTCAGATGACTGGCTTTTCAGTTTCACCTGCCCATGAGCAAGGACAAATGTCCGCGAAGCCCTCATAAGAGATATGCAGTTTACTAATGATGTCATTGTTGCAAACCCACACCAAATGGGAATTCCAGTTTTTGATGGACCACTTCTCCCAGGTCTGCAAAGACTTTGGTCTGACTATCAGCCTAGAGAAGACCAATGTCCTGGGTCAAGACGCACCGTAACCACCAGCCATCACCATTGATAAATATGAGCCATCCATCAATTCACTAATGTTGGGTCCACCATCTTCGATATCTCTTCCTTGAGACTGAGATCAACATCACGATCAGGAAGACAGCCACAATACTTGCTTGCCTCACACATAGAGTGTGGACAAATCCCAAGCTGATCACAAACACAAAGATGGCAGTGTGTTACGCCTGCGTTCTCTGTGCCTTGCTGTATGGCAGTGAGACATGGACCACCCATAATGGCCAGAAGAGGCTCAATTCCTTCCACCCCAGAAGCCTCCAGCGTGTACTCAATATCTCCTGGTAAGACAGGTGACCAACACCGAAGCCCTGTCTCAGGCTGGCCTCCCTACCATGTATACCCTGCTGAGACAGCATCGGTTGCGATCGCTGGGCCGCGTTCACCGTATGGAGGATGGTCGCATCCCATAAGATGTCCCCTATGGAGAGCTTGCCACAGGACAGAAAAGCCTTGGCCATCCACAGCTGCGATACAAAGACGTTTGCAAAAGAGACATGAAGGCGCCTGAGATCAACACAGAGTCCTGGGAGGACCTTACAGCAGACCGCAGCAGCTGTAGAAGCACTCTCAAGAAACAGCTGCAGATTGGCGAAGACAAACTGACATCTGCTGCAGCAGAAAAACGAACCCGTAGAAAGGGGATGGCAGCTAACAAAACCAGTGTCAACATACAGATGTGACCACTGTGACAGAAACTGCCACTCTCGCATCGGTTTCTACAGTCACAGGTGACGCTGCTCCGGTCGAGCAGACAGCCCAGTCAGATAGCTAAACATTCGGTCGGTCAGATATACTCTATTCATGGTCAGCTATGACCGACAGCAGCCTACTACTGGTACAGCCTCTATCCCTCCACAGTGTTCTGCAGAACCCATTAGTAAATCACCATCCCACATGAAGTCCAGGTACTATGTTTTTCATCCCCAAGGACATAGTGCATTAGCGTGACTGATTTGTGGATGGGAGCAATCTGCTTGCTTGTACATCCATGAACTTCATGTCCAGCACAAAGTTACATTCTCAATCCTCGCCTCCACAGTCACACAATGACCAAGCATCCACGGGACTGGACACGTACACGTATGGAACTTGTCTTGTTACCTATTGAATGGAGAGCACTTTGAAGCTGATCCATGAGACACAACTGGAACTAGAACTTTAAGATCGTGGTTTGAACCACGATTGCATGGTTGAGGACCACCTGCATGGTAATTTATCTGGAGTTTGCAAATGGCACAACATCCCCCTATATCATCGAAAAGGGTATGGGGGAACTTGTCTTTTTTTTTTTTTTTTTTACCCCTGCGACCATGTTCAAAATTTCTGAGTCTGATGTGATGCCAGGCCAAGCATCTACAGCCTGTCTCAGTCTCCCAGCCATGACAACAGGCATTTGATGTTTCAATGGTAAAATTTAAAAAAAAATATTGAATGAGGCAGGGAACAGTAAGCAGCAAAGATTAACATTCAAGAAGGGTAACTCTTGCTCCCCCTGATGAGACAAATTACATGCCCATAAACTCCAAAGAAAGGTTGCTTATGGCACCAGTCATCAAGCATATTTGTCAAGACAAGGCACACAGAGCAAACAAGGAGATATCCCCTAGAAAAGATGCTCCAAGCTTGCCTATGTGCCCCTCAAATGAAACATGCACACAGCAAAAACAACTGAAGAAATGAATGAAGAAAGATCAAGATTATTCAGCACCGGCATGGTCTTTTAAGTTTGAGCATTGACAAACAGAACAGACACGAGGACGGAAACAAGTACAAACCTCGGTTTGACTGAAATGAAAGGGAAACTTAAATGAGGCAAAAAGTAAATAGTGAATAATGAACAAGAAGGATACTCTCTGCTCTCATGATGAAGCAATAACACTCAGGAGGAGGAGGCAGAGGATGGGGTGAGGTGGGGGAGGAGTGGGTGGGGGGCACTAAGCGGGAGGATTAAATTGTTGTGAATTAGAAGTGGACAGGATGGAGAGACAGTGCGTGTGGTGTTTCCGGTTATTCCTAACCAAAAAAAAAAAAAAAAAAAAAAGTTCTACTGTCATTTCAAACTGCTGTTCATTTGTATGTTAATTGTACGAATGCTGAAAAATGTTCATCTATGTACTAAGTATAGACCATGAAGTCTTGAGGAATAGTCTTGAGTCTATATCACGTAGGTGATGGTACAGTTTATGCATGCATAATATATGCATGCATGAACGCATATATGTATGTATATGTGTATGCATGTATGTATGTATGTATGTATGTATGTATGTGTATGTATTTATGTATGTATGTATGTATGTATGTATGCATGTGTATGTATGTGTATTTTTCGTCCGGTCCCACATTTTGGGAACACGTTGACCGGAACATGTAAACCCGGTTGGCCTATATACATGACAGCTACTCACCTGCGTTTTGTGTAAGTCAGGTGAGCGAAGATTTCGCTTCAGTTCTACAGAGGTGCCGGCACAGAAACAGCTCCATAGGGCCGAAGTGAGACTGAAGACGAATTCTTGTGGCAGCCAGGTATATATTGATAATGAATTGAAATTAGGGTCAGTAGACATCGTGTGTGCACTGCCAGCTGGTGTGGAGTGCAGCACAAGCCCAGCCACCGTCTCTGCTCCATGACGAGGTGTCGAGAGATTGTCCGTGAGGTCTGCAGAGTTCGTCGGGACGACGACTTGTGTGCTTCTGGTGTGTGGGCGTTCCTAGAAGGACTCCACGAACTACTTTCGTGAGTGGCTTCGTTTCCGTTGAGTCGACGTGTGTCGTTCTGTTGTGTGGGAACCCCTGGAAGGACTCCACGAGCTGCTTCAATGAGTGACTTCTGACCTGTGTGAGATCTTGTGTGACAAGGGCTAGATGTGGACAAGTGCATAGACAGTTTGTGCGACACTGCTGTGGATGCCAGCCTGGCCTGTGTGAAAAGAAATGCGCCATTATGACAATATAGTTTCAGAGCGCACCAGAATGACCCCACATCAC
>JADBJO010030204.1:5000-18164 GCA_016801955.1 Conus betulinus | reverse complement strand
CAGGGTGAACAACCAGCATGCATAGTCTCGTCAGATAGACATGTGGTTAGACCCACATGCGTAGAATAATCGAGTTATTTTTCGTAATTGCAAATATTCTATTACCGTGAGCTTGGGTCGAATTGTTACATGTTTGTTTGCTTTTTGTGTGTTTTTTGTTTTTGTGACCGTCAACGACGCGATAGTGGGCAATCAGGAGACTGTCAGACGTCGTAAGGGTACATAATAACGGGTACGGAAAAAAGCCACAGAATGAAGGGAAATATCTGTCAACGTTAGAGCACGAGGGAGAATTAGGGTAGAAATATACACGACCGCTTGGCAAAGACAAAGGACAAAACAAGACAAAGAAATAACACAAAAAAGAAATTATACGCAGATATAGAAAAAAATCAATCAAAACGTACTTCACTTAAGAACAAAGTACAGAAAACTGCTGCCAATAGCATAATATACAATAACAAATGACTAAAAGATAGCGACCATGCCTGAAGATGTACGCATGTACTAAATGTGCGTGTGATAGCATAAGCCGGCTGTGCGTGGGGAATATGTTCTTGTGATTTGCATTGGGGGATCCTAGCAGAGACATGTTGAAGAAGTTGTAGAAAGTGGACTGATTGCGAATGCAAAGATAAGTTGGTTTTTTGGTTTGGTAATGTGTGATGCGCGACATTGACTGTGTAATGCAATGATTCATATAGTGACAACGGGATGATGAGTGTAGTTTGTTATAATTTCATTCATGCAAATGGCGATGCCTTTAGGCGGTAACCATGTATTAAGGGGGGGGGGGGGGGGAGGGGGTGCGCTGTTTGCAGGCAGTAGTGTAATGTGTATGGTATCATGTATGTGGGAGCGTAGATGTAAGTGATGCATGGGTGTATGGTGTGTGTGAAGTATTGTGTAGATCGTCTGGTGCGTGGCGGTCTTTGTCTGTCTGGTCTGTCTATCTGTTCTGCTCGTGGGCTGCTGGTCTCTGTATGCTCTCGCGTGATCTCTCGTGGGCTCCTCTCTCTCTCTCTATCATCTCTCTCTCTCTCAACTGAGGCACTCAGGGACAAGATTCAATAGCTGGACGAGGCATATAAAGCCGAAATTCTTTTTACGTAGGACTCGACAGAACTTGGGGGGGGGGGGGGGGAACTCTGCGTTCTTTCCTTTCCCTTTTTGTCAGTACAACGACGACGTGGATCGACGGCGGTCGTGTGCGTGTTGTTAAGCAATGTAGTAGTGGTTGTGCTAAACCAGTGTGTAAAGGGACTGGGGTGTGTGATGTGGATATTGGGTTGATCATTTTTTTTTTGTCGACGCTGGTCAGATCTCTCGTTCCCAGTGTGTGTGTGCTTGCGTGCGTGCGAGCAAGGAAAGGGAGGCAGGTGGTAAGGGACGGTGGGCTTCGGACGTACTGGGTCGCGAGTGCTATTGCAGGCGTGTTGGGCGGTGGCTCAGTGGTAGTGTCTTCTTCGAGATAATAATTTTGGGGGGTGAATGTGTGTAGCGAATTTAGAAATGAAAGAACGCAAACTGTTCCGAAACTCTCTGTCACCTCTCTCATTCTCCCTCCCTCTCCCTACACTCCTGCCTCTCTCTCCTATCTCCTTCTCTGTCTGACTGTCTGTCTGGTCTGCTTGTGACTATGTCGATTGCCGCTGCGCGTCCGTGTGCATTTCTGTTTCAATTCTATGGCTCTATCCTATACTTATACATTTACTTTCTATTGTCTGTATCTATGTTCATAAATGTATATAGTGCATGTGGATATATACTAATGTGTTCGCTGTGTTGCCCTGTTCGTGTGTCTGTGTTGTGTGCGTCGGTCGCGCTCTGTCTCCCTCTGTCTGTCTGCTCTCCATTTCCTTCTCTGCTCTCTCTCTCTCTTACATCTCTCTCGATCTCTCTCTCTCGGGCCTCTCTCTCGAGTTCTCGTTCCGCGCGCTCTCTGCTCTCTCGCGCTCTCTCTCTGCTCTCCCCCTTTCTGACAGTCGCCCCTCTCTCGTCTCCCTCAACACACACACACACACACACCAACACACGCACACAAACTGGAGCACACACAACACACACACACATACCACACACGAACACCCCCTCCCACCCCTCTCTACTACGCTCCCCTCGCTACACCATACCCCCTCTCCAAACCCCACACCCCTCCCACCACCCCCAAAAAAACGACACACCAACCCACCTCCGGAACCCCCCCCCCCCCCCCGCACAAAAAACACCCACCCCCACCCCCATCCCTCGCACGGGTTCCTCCACGACAGGGTCGATGAACGCGGTGTACGAGAAGACTGTGGAACGGACCAAGGCATCTCGGTGCGGCGCTTCGTGGCCGCGGATGTCCCAGCCTGCAGAACGCTGTCGGCCAACCCGGACAACCTGGGCTTCTGCCGCCGCAGACCCAAGTGCCTGACCACCGGCCTGCTCAAACCTGACAACTGCCTAATACGGTCGGCTGGCCCGGGCGCCGCTCCAACCTGCCGTTGTTGGCTTTGTTGTCGTTGTGTGGGCCCCAGTCGTTTTGTCGTTGGTCGTCGTTGAGTTGTTTCGGTCGAGGTTGTGCCGTTGTCTTGTTGTTGATGGGCGGCGGCGGTCGTCTTGTTCTTCTGTGTGTGTTGTGTGTGTGTGTGGTGTGTGGGTGTGTGGGTGTGTGTGTGTGTTTTGTGGGGTGTGTTTACATGCGCGTGCGCGCGCATGTGCATGCGTGCGTGCGTGTGTGCGTGCGTGCGTGCGTGAGTGCGTTGTCGATATTGTCAAGAAAACTGTCGGTTCATGTCATCATTTATCGTCACTCTCATCATCAACATTGGTGTATTTCGACATTTTTTTTCTCTCAAACATCACATTTGTTCTTGCTGTCATTTTTATTTGTTGCCGTCGTTTTCATCATCACCATCATATCATCATAATCACCATCATTGTCATCATCATCACCATCATTGTCATCATCATCATCACCAACATTGTCATCATCATCATCACCATCATTGTCATCATCATCATCATCATCATTCACCAACATTGTAATCATCTCATCATCATCATCATCATCATCATCAATCACTGTCAGCATCATCATCACCATCACTGTCATCAATCATCATCATCATCATCATCATCATCATCACCATCATTGTTATCATCATCATCAGCAGCATTTTCAGGTGTTTATTTCACGGACTGGTTTGTATCGCTTTCGGAGTCATTGTCTCCCATCTCTATCGCGCTTATGCCTTTCACCTTTTACACACGCACGCACGCACGCACGCACGCACACACACACACACACACCACACACCACAACACACACACACACACACACACATCAGCCGCATTTGGTATCCTCTCTTTCACTCTTTTTCCTGCCTATTCGGTTCACTCATCATCTCGACGTCTTCTCTATCTTACTCTTCTTCTCTCTATCTCTCTCTCTATTCTCTCCTCTCTCTGTTTTGTCTCATGTCTTCCTCTTTTCATACATTGCATTTTTCCTACTGACTGTTGAAAAGTGTGAGCACTTTTGTGCTTTTTTTTTTTTTTTTTTTTTTTGTAATGTCTTGCTCGTCACGTCTGAAGTCGATATATTTGTGGAAAAATTCATTTGTCTGTTTTCGTATTGTATAGCAAATCGGCACTTCATTACACTTCGCTGTGTATATGTCATTGGTGTTTTGCCGTATCAACATCATCACTGTCCTATATCCTCATTGTTATTGACCTTCTCCACTTCCTCCTCCCTCATTATCGCCATCATGATCGTCATCATCATCATCACCGTCGACCGTCGTAGTGGTGGTGTATCATCATCATCGTCGTGATCATCATCATCATCATCATTGTCATCCTCCATCTCTTCCTCCTCCTCCTCACCATCATATCATCATCATCATCATCATCATCATCATCATCATCATCATATTGTCGTCGTCGTCGTCGTCATCATGATGGTCATCGTCATCGCCTCCTCCTCCCCCCTCCTCCTCCTCCTCGTCATCATCATCATTGTCATCTCATCATCATCATAGTCATCACATCGCCATCGACATTGTCGTCGTCGTCATCATCATCATCAGCAGCAATATAATCATCATCGTCATCGTCATCATCACCATCATTGTCGTCGTCATCATCAATCACCATCCTCATCATCATCATCAGCGTCCTCCTCTTATCGTCATCATCATCATAATCATCATCATCATCGTCATCACCATCATCATTCGTCATCACACCATTATCATCATCACCATCATCATCATCATCATCATCATCATAGTCATTATCATCATTGTCATCATCCCCCTCCTCCTCCTTCCTCCCTCCTCATCGTCATCATCATCATCATCATCGTCATCATCATCGTTGTCGTCATCATCATCATTGTCATCATCGTCATCGTCATCATCATCATCATCATCATCATCATGGGGGAGGTGAGGGTGAAGGAAGGAGGGGTGTGTGCAGGCTGGGACAACGTGTCGGTGCCCGCAGTGGGCTCGCTGCCCCACTTCTACCAGGCGGACCCCGTGGTCAGGAACAGCGTGGACGGCCTCCAGCCCAGCCCCGACCTGCACCAGACCGTCCTCGACATCGAGCCCGTCAGTGCTATAGGCCCTGTGTCTTCAGGGTTCTGTGTCTCCCTTTGTGTGTGGTGTGTGTGTGTGTGTGTGTGTGTGTGTGTGTGACCACATCGTCCCTGATGTCAAGCTTGTATGAACTGCAGCCCTTATCCCCTTTCCCCATTTCTCCTCCATCCTTGCCATTCCACCCCCGCCCCGCCCTTTTCTGTTTTGTAATAATCTTGGTATGACCAGGTTGTCCTGGATGTGCTGTTTGTGTATAATATAGTCTACTTCACGCCCCCCCCCCCTCCCCACCTCCGTCGCTATTCCCTTAGGTTTGTCTTCGTTTCAATAGACTCGCGTGCGTGTCCAGTCTGTACGTATTGTCCCACCACCCACCCTCCTTCCTCCTAGCCATCACACACCGTCCCCCACACCTACCCCTTTCCCGTCCCCTTGTCTTGTCAGTTTTCTCTCCCTGTTACGTTTTTCCCCCCACCCCTCCCCTGTGTTTCTCTCAAGGATTCTTACAAAAGTACATACGAATTTCGGATTTCTCAGATTATCTTTAATAACGTTTTAGTTCTTACAGGATCGCTCTCCCCCCCCCCCCCCCCCTTCCACTTCTGTTCCCTCCACCTCCTTTGTGTCTTCGTTTCACAGCCTGTCCTCCATCTATCATCTGGATGCTTAGAAGCCTCATCATCATCTCTCCATTCCTCCTACACGCCCCCACCTCAACCCCTCGCCCCCCCCCCCTCTCTACTATCACACTCCCGGTCTTTCCTCCTCTACAGCTCCCCCAGCGCCTTCCCCCCGGCTCTGCTTCATCTCCCCTGTCTTCTGTTTCCTCCTCTCCTTTTGTGTTGTCTCACAGATGTTAACGAATATCTAGTCTGTGAGTGTAGTAATTCTTCCCCCCCCCCTGAACACTCCATGCCCCCCCCCCCCCCCCCTCCCGAAAAAAAAAAAAAAACAAAAAAACCTTTCTGTCTTCACTTCCTTTGCTGTAGTTTTGTTTATAATCCTTCAATGCAGGTGTTGGTCAAAAGAGCAGGATAGAAGGGCTATGTCACATCTCTCTCTCTCATATATATATATATAATGCTGAGCAATTAAGTAGTGGGGAAAACAAGTGCAGCTAACAATTCTTCCATCATTATAGTAATGACTTGGCAAAGATTTGAAAAAAACAAAGGGGGGGGGGGGGGGGGGGAGATATATATATATCTTGAAATTTATTAGTCTGTAATATATATATATATATAATATATTGAATTAGAGTGGTGAATGGGGAATAATAAATGCTTCTCAAAATGAACTTTCAGCAAAACTTATAGTCTCCAAAGCGGGAGGACCATCTCCAATGGGGAGAGAAGCTCACTAACATATAACTCCTGGTCAGATACCGATATTTCGAAACCTGATTGTTTCTCCTCAGTGACCGCGGAAAGTGGTAATTTGACTCCTCTGCCTTTTCGGTTTTAAGAAGAATGCTATACCAGAAAAAGGCTGGTGTGCAATACCGTAGTATGTTTGTTGAGTTTTCAAAAAAACAACCAAAGGTGCCACCTAAGAAGCAAAAGAAAATCATGAAAAGAGCAAAACAAGCTACATTTTCTTGTGAAAAGTAGAAAATATAAAAAAGATAACCTCTTAAGACACAAGTGCTGAGGGCCAGTTCTTGGAATGAATCCGCAAGGGACTAAATTACAATAAAACAATAAATTCCAAGGATAAGTGGGATTACAGAAAACAAATTCAAAGCTAGGTACGCCAATCACAAACAATCTTTCAAGAATGAAAAATACAAACACCAAACAGAGTTAGTAAACATGTATGGGATCTCAAGAAAACAAATACAGATTTTAACATTACATGGAAAATAATCAGAAAAAGCAGCAGCATACAACAA
This sequence comes from Conus betulinus, assembly GCA_016801955.1. Lineage (NCBI taxonomy): Eukaryota > Metazoa > Mollusca > Gastropoda > Neogastropoda > Conidae > Conus > Conus betulinus. Next base: position 11,681 of record JADBJO010030204.1, on the reverse strand, counting down.
TAACACAAAAGATGTAATCTGTGCATAACAGAAAAGTGGATGATTCTATGCAAACCTAGTATGGCAACATTGAACGCAAGAGTTGAAATCGTAGACAGTTGCAGGCACAAAAGGAAATTTTTATCAACAAATATAAAATAGCAACCCTGATAGGACCCCTCATACAATAATACCTAATAAAGAAAGCCTTACAACCTTTACAGGGCCCCCCTTGCACAACACGTGCACCATAACACAACTGAACTACAACTCACAATTCAAAAACATATATATACAATTGAGGTCAATAGCAGGGGATTGGCACGGGACCTGAAGAGAGAGGAAGAACCTGAAACAAGTTTGTTGTCCCAGGTTTTAAGATTTGCTTTTAATCATTATTATATATATATATATATATATATATATATATATATATATATAAAACAATTTTATTGTCAGAGTGCGGACTCACAATTCCTCCGTTATTACATTAATGACTCGGCAAAGACTCAAAAAAGAAAGGGTGGGGTGGGAAGGATGAGGGGTGGGGGTGGGGGGAAGGGGGGGGGGTGAAAGAAAATGAGAATGGATAATCGGGGAAATATATTATGTGTGTGTGTGTGTGTGTGTGTGTGTGACATTCATATAGTTGATTCATTGATACATTTATTTATTCATTTGATTATTCTTTCATTCATGTTGTCCCTCGCTTACTAATTCAGTCAGTCTGCTTATTTTCTGATTCATTTGTTCATGTATTTATTCGTTGATTCCTTTATTCATTGATACACTGGTGATATTCGTGTCGGACAGTGGACGGGGCTAGTACTGCGGGCATATAAACGACTGCAGATCAACATGCATATCAAGAAGCTGGATGGATTGGTGTGAGTCATCTCTCTCTCTCTCTCTGTCTCTGTCTCTCTCTTATTTTGTTCTCTCTTTTTCTGTTCTTCTTCTTCTCTTCCTCTTCTTCTTCCCCCTTTCTTACAATATCCTCCTCTGCATATACGAATGTATGTCTTTGTCTCCATCTGTGTACGTGTGTGTATGTATGTATGTATGTATGTATGTGTAAGTGTGTGTGTGTGTGTGTGTGTGTGTGTGTGTGTGTGTGTGTGTGTATGCGCGCGCGCGCGTGCTTGTGTTGTGTGCGTGCCTGTGTGAACGGGCGTCAATGTAATCACTACGTGCGTGGTGTTGGGGCAGAGGGGAGGGGTCCTCTTCTACTCTCTATCAAAAAGAAACAAAACCATCACCACCACCACCACCACCCTAGGGGAACGCCTCAAAACCGTTAAATTTTCCTCTCGTTCCATGGGACACCGGACTCCCCTGTTACCTGCATGACACCGATGACATCGGTCTGGACAGAGGCAGCCAAGCTGAAGAACTCCACTGAAGAGCTTTGCCCCACTCTTTGGCGAGAGGCTTTGAGGGTTCAGTGTGATGGCGGGGAGTGGGGGGGGGGGGGGGGGGGGGGGGGGGGGAAGGCAGAGGAAGAGCGTAGATGTGGATCGTTAGTCCCTGTCCAGACTCAGTCCATATCGCCAAGAACGACCAGACGCAGGGGATTGTGGGCCACGTGCAGTGTCTAAGGTGTGTCCTTAGTAAGAACGATGGCATTACACAGAAGATCACAACGAAGTTGTTGTTACCTAAAACGCGGATCACCAACACGACTGGGAAATCTACTTTCATCCTCGTCACCAGCTGTTCGTGGCACAGTGGGTAATGTCGGGGAATTCGTCGCCAGGAGGTCGTGGGTTCGATTCCCATCAGAGCCATTCATATTTGTGAGATTTTTCGGCCTATGGCAGCTCCTGCCCGCCCTTGAGTATGTTGCTGTGGAGTACGAGTGTTGCTGCTGGGCTATGAGTGTGTTGCTGTGGGCTATGAGCGTGTTGCTGTGGGCTATGAGCGTGTTCCTGTGGGCTATGAGCGTGTTCCTGTGGGCTATGAGTGTTGCCATGGGCTATGAGTGTGTTGCTATGGGCTATGAGCGTGTTGCTATGGGCTATGAGAGTGTTGCCATGGGTTATGAGTGTGTTGCTATGGGCAACAAGCGTGTTGCTGTGGGCTATGAGTGTGCTGCCATGGGCTCAAACTGGTGAGACTGGAACCACACAGTCGAGTTTCTTTCGCTTAACGGATGCCTCTCTGAGACAGTAGCTCAAAATTCCCTATCAACACACAGCAGGTATCTGTATCTCCGTATCTGTATCTCCCGGGCCTTGCTATGCTGGGATATGTAATGAAAGTAGTCGTAGAGTACAGCATCGTCATGCGGTCTCAGTCCAGAGTGGGATTCCATAGCGTCATCTTTATCATCCTCATCCTCATCTGTCAGCACTAAAAAAACACAAACAAAAAAAAAACAAGTATCAGTTTCTTTGGCCCTTCATGCCCTGCTGTCATGGAAACCTCCGTATTGGTTTCCTTTCCACGTCTGTGTCCTTGGTGCTGGTGACTTCATTGGGGCTTTCGTTGGACGGAGCGTGGTGTGGTGTTGGTGAGTTCATGGTGGCTGTCGTTGGATGCAGCGTGGTGTGGTGTTGGTGAGTTCATGGGGGCTGTTGTTGGACGGAGCGTGGTGTGTTGTTGGTGAGTTCATTGGGGCCGTTGTTGGACGGAGCGTGGTGTGGTGTTGGTGAGTTCATGGGGGCTGTCGTTGGACGGAGCGTGGTGAGGTGTTGGCGGCTTCATGGGGGCTGTCGTTGGACGGAGCGTGGTGTGGTGTTGGCGAGTTCATGGGGGGCTGTCGTTGGACGGAGCGTGGTGTGGTGTTGGTGAGTTCATGGGGGCTGTCGTTGGACGGAGCGTGGTGAGGTGTTGGCGGCTTCATGGGGGCTGTCGTTGGACGGACGGAGCGTGGTGTGGTGTTGGTGAGTTCATTGGGGCTGTCGTTGGACGGAGCGTGGTGTGGTGTTGGTGAGTTCATGGGGGCTGTCGTTGGACGGAGCGTGGGTGAGGTGTTGGCGGCTTCATGGGGGCTGTCGTTGGACGGAGCGTGGGTGTGGTGTTGGCGAGTTCATGGGGGCTGTCGTTGGACGGAGCGTGGTGTGGTGTGTTGGCGATTTCATGGGGGCTGTCGTTGGACGGAGCGTGGTGTGGTGTTGTGTGTTGAAATTTGAAATCCTGCCCCCCAGCTGTGCAAGAGAAGAGCATTCCTAGCTGTGGTGAGGCCAGTACCGGACGGACAGTGCGGCTGTCACCTGGGATCCCCACCTCACAAGAAGAGTGTTGCTAGCTGTAGTGAGGCCAGTGCCGGTCGATGAGGCTGTCACCTGGGATCCCCATCTCAAGAGAAGAGAGTTGCTAGCTGTGATGAGGCCAGCGCCGGTTGATACGGCTGTCACCTGGGATCCCACCTCAAGAGAAGAGAGTTGCTAGCTGTGATGAGGCCAGCGCCGGTTGATAGGCTGTCACCTGGGATCCCCACCTCAAGAGAAGAGAGTTGCTAGCTGTGATGAGGCCAGCGCCGGTTGATAGGCTGTCACCTGGGATCCCCTCCTCAAGAGAAAAGCGTTGCTAGCTGTGATGAGGCCAGCGCCGGTTGATACGGCTGTCACCTGGGATCCCCACCTCAAGAGAAGAGAGTTGCTAGCTGTGATGAGGCCAGCGCCGGTTGATACGGCTGTCACCTGGGATCCCCACCTCAAGAGAAGAGCGTTGCTAGCTGTGATGAGGCCAGCGCCGGTTGATACAGCTGTCACCTGGGATCCCCACCTCAAGAGAAGAGATTTGCTAGCTGTGATGAGGCCAGGGCTGGTCGATACGGCTGTCACCTGGGATCCTCACCTCATAAGAAGAGCGTTGCTAGCTGTAGTGAGGCCAGTGCCGGTCGATGCAGCTGTCACCTGGGATCCCCACCTCAAAAGGTGACAACGACAGCCTGGAACGGATCCACCTCGTGATGCCAGGTTCATCAGAGGCTAATCCAGGTCCAGGCAGCCTGGCTACGTCACCGCTACGTGCTGGGTGGCCTCCAACTCGAGTTTACAGCCCCCGCAGCAGCGCCGCCCCCCCCCCCCCCCCCCCCCCCCCCCCCCCCCCCAAAAAAAACAGACTGGCCCTTTTGTGGCGTGTGGCTCACCGGTTGATGCCAGCCCTGCTGTCTGAATGAATCATGATACCACACAGGCCACAGAAACGCCGCACACAGCCTAAACGCTTCGCTGGACGAGTAGCAGAGAACATTGTGGAACAGTTCTCCATCAACAATGACAAGTGCTTTGCTGTTCCACGCTCAAAGATTCAGAATATTTAAAACAAAAAATTATTTGTGTGAGATGTCACGGAGAGTAGACTATCGTGAATGAGCAGTAAGTCCAGGCAAAGTCTTCAGAAGACTTTAAAGCAAGACTGTTGTGCAAAAGGATAGGCTGTTGTGAGTTCCCTCCCTTTCTCTGATCGTCGCGCCATAACCTACACAGGCTCCTTGGATGTAATCTACTCGACAAGACAAGGCCACGCGCGCCATGACTTCAGTCGGAAACCCTCTCTCTCAGCTCCCTGTGAAGACCACACTCTGCAGGGAATGATCCCAAGGTGCAGGTGTGAGGCTTCAGAAGGGAGCTCGGAGACGGGGTCTCCAGAACCATCAATCAGCAGCACGTGACGTGAGTCACCATGAAGACCCGCCGACCTCAGTGAGGGAAAAGGAACCTGAAGTGGTATGGACAAGGGGCAAGATCTACAGGACTCTTCCAGACCATCCTGCAGGGAACAAAACCAGAGAAGAGGAGACAGGACAGATGGAGAGAGAGGAGACAGGACATACAGACAGAGAGGAGACAGGACATACAGAGAGAGAGGAGGACAGGACAGACGAGAGAGAGGAGACAGGACATACAGAGAGAGAGGAGACAGGACAGGACAGACGGAGAGAAAGAGGAGACAGGACAGATGGCGCGCGAGAGAGAGAGGAGACAGGGACAGATGTAGAAAGAGGAGGCAGAACAGACAGAGAGGAGACAGAAGAGACGGAGAGAGAGAGGAGACAGGACAGACCGAGAAAGAGAGAGGAGACAGGACATATGAGAAAGATGAGACAAGACAGACAAAGAGAGAGAGAGAGAGACAGAACAGACGAAGAGAGCGAGGAGACAGGACAGATGGAGAGAGAGGAGACAGGACAGACCGAGAATTAGGAAACAGGACAGATGGAGAAAGAGGAGACAGGACAGATGGAGAAAAGAGGAGGCAGGATAGATGGAGAAAGAGGAAACAGGACAGATGGAGAGAAAAGAGGAGACAGGACAGATGGAGAGAGAGAGGAGACAGGACAGACCGAGAATTAGGAAACAGGACAGATGATGGAGAAAGAGAGGAGACAGGACAGATGGAGAAAGAGGAGGCAGGACAGATGGAGAAAGAGGAGACAGGACAGATGGAGAAAGAGGAGGCAGGATAGATAGAGAAAGAGGAAAACAGGACAGATGGAGAGAAAGAGGAGACAGGACAGACGGAGAGAGAGGAGACAGGACAGACCGAGAATTAGGAAACAGGACAGATGGAGAAAGAGGAGACAGGACAGATGGAGAAAGAGGAGACAGGACAGATGGAGAAAGAGGAGACAGGACAGATGGAGAAAGAGGAGACAGGACAGACGGAGAGAAAGAGGAGACAGGACAGACGGAGAAAGGGGAGACAGGACAGATGGAAAAAGAGGGGACAGGACATACAGAGAGAGTGGAGACAGGACATACAGAGAGAGAGAGGAGACAGGACAGATGGAGAGAGAGAAGAGACAGGACAGACGGAGAGAGAGAAGAGACAGGACAGATGGAGATAGAGAGGTGACAGAACAGACGGAGAGAAAGAGGAGACAGGACAGACGGAGAGAGAGAGAGAGGGAGACAGGACAGACGGAGAGAGAGGAGACAGGACAGATGATGAGACAGAGGAGACAGAACAGACAGAGAAAAGAGGGAGACAGGACAGACGGAGAGAGAGAGAGAGAGACAGGACAGACGGAGAGAGAGAGAGAGACAGGAGAGATGATGAGAGAGAGGAGACAGGATAGACGGAGAGAGAGAGGAGACAGGACAGACAGAGAGAGAGAGAGAGAGAGGAGACAGGACAGACGATATATATATATATATATATATATATATATATATATATATATATATATACCATCCCATGGGATATATGATGTAATATAATATGGTATGACCTCACTCACTCAACGGGCTGCCTACCCAGGTAAAGCCGGTCGAAGTGCAGCCTACTGGCGCTTGATTAGTCGTTTCCCGTACCGTTCAAATATCAGTCACTCATTTTCATTTATCCCTCCAGTTTCTCACATAGGATGCATACGATTTTTATACGTGTCCTCCATTCCACCGGTACACGATGGCACACAATAACAGTAAGTGACAATTTTTGTGGCTTGGTAAGAAATACCAGGCGGCTGTCTTCAATCTACATCAATTTTGCCAGGGCAGCGGGGAACCCCCCAGCTGTCTTCGATTTTCAACTGCCGTGGGTTCTTTAACGTGTGCAGGGGGCAGGGAAGGCGCACGGGTCCGACTCGCTTATAGTCCCCATCTGATGGACTTGACGTTCAGTTCGATTTGTCATTCAAACTGGGAAAGAAAGGGCGAGAAAGGCAGGGCTCGAACCCACGTACTTCTCACACGTTGGATTGGCAGGCGAACGTCTTAACCACTCTGCCACCTTTCTCTCTCTCTCTCT
>JADBJO010030203.1:0-18166 GCA_016801955.1 Conus betulinus | reverse complement strand
CTCGGGCTTCCTCGTCGCAGGGTATGGGAAGTTGCTGTGGTGGGCTCGGGTGGCCGCTGGAGCGGGAGGGAGAGATGGGGGGGGCGAAGGGAGACGGGACGGGGCGTGAGAGGGGGCTGCGGAGGACGGCGTGGAGCGGCTGGAGACTCTGAGAGAGAGAAAGTCGACACGGTAGAGCGAGGGGGTTCGGTGTTGGTGTGGGATCGGTCGGGGGGGGGATTTTGGAAGAGTCTGCTCTAGTGGTAGGACGACTGGCTTTTGACACGCCCACTGCTCCGTTCGGAGGACGCTCCCACCCCCCCCCCCCCCGCTGCCGTTGTGACGCGCCTAGCAGGCATGCGCCCAGCACGGCGTGCCTCTTCTCTTGCCCTGCGGCTCTTGAGCTGCCGCGCTTACCGCGCTATCTCCTTCCGTCCGCACCCCCTCCTCTCGCTCACGAAGCCCCACGCACCGCTTTACGTTCGAGCTCTGTTCGCCTGCTCGTTCACACCCACGGAATGTGACGCAGCCACATCACAGCCATCACGCACACACAGCACACACAGGCACAGCAACCGACAGCACACACACATCACAGAAGCGAAGCACACATCGGCACGACGACACACGACGCCACAGGTGCCCAGCGATCGGAAGAGATTAGAGAGAGAGAGGACGGGACTGGGACTGAGATGGCTTTGTCAACGGGCATTGGAGCGCGGGGGAGCTGAAGAGCCACAGGGGGACCGCACGTTAGCGACGCGAGGCGAGAGATTATTTTTTTTTTTTGACGAGCTGGTGAGTATCTGGGTCGTCAGATGGACCGGTGATGGAGACCTATGCGGGGGCGGAGCGAAGGTGATGGCGCGAGCCGTGACTGCCCACCGACGAGAGACATGTGCTACTGTTGTAAGTGTTCGCCTGCAATTTAGTGAGCTGCTACGCGCAGTTGTGTCCCCGTCCGCAGTGCAGTCTGAACGGCACGTGCAATCGCACACGACACACACACGAGAGAGAGATGAGATGGAGGACGGAGGAGGTGAGATGGGGAGTTTGAGGGGTCTTGACTCCAGGCAGGTGCCACCGGGGGGGGAGGTTATAGGAGCGAGCGTTGAGGAGGAGAGCGAGGAGAGTTTAGCAGGACGTTGAGTCGATGCGAGCTGACCCCACCACACTCTTATGTCTGGTATGATGTAGCATGGTGACACTACACTCACACACATCTACGAACACACCACCACACACACCCCCACACACACACACGACACCCACGCACTCACGACGCACGCACGCACGCCGCCATCGGCGCCAAGTGAGAGTGACATCCACTGACACGACACGATCAGGCCAGCACCACGACTACAGCCATCGGACGACACCCACGAGCAGACACACCCCGCACAGACACCACGCCTTCACAGACCCATGACACCACGACCACCACACAAATTGACATCACATCGCTTCACTGGTAGGCTATCGTACATGTGACATTCCAGCCACAATACAGAGTCACACACAGCACAAACACACAGACACACCAGAGATCAGACACAGACCTATCACAGCACAAACACAACCCGACCAGCACAGGCACATGCACACACACACACGTGTGCTCACATGCTTGTAAAACAATCTAGATAGTGCTGTCCATGTAAGATGTGTTTGGTGACAGTTACTGTTTTCTGTTATACATGTGGTGCTGTTTTGAAAATTTCCACTTTGAGGTCTGTTTGCAATTGAACTGAAGTGGAGTGATATATTTTGCATAATTTGCATTTTATGGATGGCTATTGAAATAAATGTAGGTACAGAAAGAAGGGTACATCTGAAAACAGCTCATAATAGAAAAACAATTTTTTTTTTTTTTTCGCAGGGAATATGAAAGGGAGTTTAGTGGACCTTCTCTATGTATTAAAGTGAAGCATCAGTGTCATGGCACACGAGCCCTTTTCCAGCCCCCTCGTCCCTCCCCCTCTCCCTCCTCCCACTGCCTCCCCCCCTCCCCCGCTCCCCCTGCCCGACTTCCCGACTTCACCGCGACTTCTCCACCGCCCACTCCTCCTCCCGACGACCTGCTTCCCCCGACCGACCGCCCCCTCCCCCCTTCCACCGCCCGCCCGCCCTTGCTGTCGCGTCCGCACCGCCCCCTTGTTTCCCCGTAACCCCCGCCCCTCTTCTCAGCCTTCTCCACTTCTTACCACTGAATCTGCTCCGCTCTTTTCCCTTTCGCCTTATCTTGCATGGGAGGAGCATGTGATGTATATTGTGGAACTTGTTGCTGACAGTGTGCGTGTTGGTTTTTTGGGAAAGTTTCGCTAGTCTTATGTATAATTCACTTTCACATTATACATCTTTTTGTATATACTTGTCTTGTAAGTGCTCAACCTCATGTTAGATGAAGCAAACTCACAGACAGCAAATCATAATGATTATGTTTTCCTCCACCTTCTTCTTCTGTTGTTTTCTTTTTGTTGTTTAGTTTTGGTTTAATATTGGCTGGTGACCCTAAATGAAAGGTCACTCACTGGTGACAAGATTTTTTAACATTACGCATAAAATTAATAGTTGATGGTATCGAGCACTGACATACACGCCTGATTAAAAAAAACTATGTTGATTTTAGGGTTGTTTTTTTCATTCTCAGATTCCTACAGAAAGGGATGAAGAATAATTGTCACATTACTTGATCATACTCGTGTGTTAATCAGGAAAGAGGAAGACCCTGATGCAGCTGTGAGGGCAGTGCTGCAGATGGCAGCAACACGGAATGAAGTCAAAGCTAGAGGAACGTGCTGACCAGGCTGTACAGCACAGCAGTGACAAGTAGTCCACGGTTTGAGGTATATTTTCTCCTTATGCACGCTGATACGTTTGCAGAAACTCTTATCTAGCCAAGCAATTGTGTGTTGATGATTTTTCTGTTCATTCAAGTCATCCGATCTTGAACAGTTTCTTAACGGTTTGAACAAAGGTCGGCGATCGTGAAGGTAGACAGGAGGAAAGAAGTAAAAAATACAGCATGACAGGACAGAAGACCCCCTACATCGTCATGACACGTGCAATGGTTGGAAACCGGGAGGGAGCCTTCTTTTCAGTCTGCAGTATCTCACAGCCACTCTAAATTGCATTCCTGTTGTTTGTTGTACATAACTCAGCTATCACTTTTCCTCAGACTTTGTATTTGTCCTAAGAAAGACCTTTATGTACACTTCAACTTTGTTACTGTCATTTGAAAAGTACAGTTCATGTTCGAGTACACATGTACCTTTTCCTTTTTTAGTTTCTCACTTGTTAAACTGTGAACAATGTTGTTATTGCATCTTAGCACACATCGTGTCACACAATGACACAATGAAGACTCCTTAAACATATCTGAATGAAGATAGAAAAAAGTAGTCTGTCATCTGTTGAATACTGCTTTATGTCATTCGTTTTCTTCAGAGATGACATTGACATTCCACATGAAGACGAGTACTTTACCGAGTTTCATTATATACAGACAGTCTGTCTGTAACAGTGTAGCAAACGTTATTGTATTACATAAAGAAAGTACACATAGATACTCTGTGTATAACAGTGCCATAACCTGACTGCATTCTATACATAAAGTAAAAAAAGAGTGCTACAACATCGTTGGATTTCATGAAGACGGTACACACCCAAAGTATGTGTTTAAGAGTGCCAACTTATTGCTTTACATACAGGCGGTACTTTTCTTGCCTGTTGTGAATTTGTGAAAGAGAACAGATACCACCTTTTTTCACATGTGCAGATACATGTGTATGTATGCCTTTCTTTCATGGTAGCACAAACAGATTGGCGGAAAAAAGTTGTTTATTGGACAACTGACATATACGTCGGTGTTGTCCCATCGCAACACACATTTCCCCACCCACAAACATTTCAGGAAAAGGGAGGATCTGACATTTGTTGGCTATCTCTTGGTGTAAGAGAAGTGTATGGCCCTAGTTAGCAGTCACTGATCTGCAGCTGTGTTACTTGTCAGTCACATAAGCATATTTACAGTAGGAAAAAAGGAGTATTTGACATTTTGGTATACTGACAGAGGAGGAAAAAAAAAAGTTATGACCAAATTGTTTTATTACTTCTGTTTCAGTGAGGAGTCTGTTCATTGACAGTGCATTGTCCTGTGAAGAGGAATGGAAACCTGAGGTAACCGATTTTGCCACCACGCTATGAGAATGATAAATAACTGACATTTGACATGTCCATAACAAAACAGATCGACGTATTTAAAGAGTATGTTAGAGCACGCTGTCTTGGCTGTTTTTGGAGATTGAGGCATGTGATTATAGCTACAGGAAGATATGTCATGCTTTATTTCCACATGTATATTTTGCTCAGACATGATTGCAGTTTGCACAGGGTTTCTGTGACAGTTATACGTCCATGCCTACATATTTACATTGCATATTGCAAGCTGTATGTCTTTCTAAACAGCTCAAGTAGGATGTGCCGGCTGCAGTTATTTCTTCATGTCCTTTTCATGCTGAAAAATTACATGTTCGAGACTAAGACGATTGAAAAGTGTGTGAGTGCACATTTCAATTAACCACTATTAAGCGGCTGTTGACTTTTAACACCATTCATTTCAGTTCCACTGGAAACGTTCGTGACGTGTATTCTTACTGAAGAACAATGTTTTTGTTGGCATAAATGGCATACATTTATTACATTCATTGAAGTCCAGCAGTTGTTTTTATATAGCTTACATACACTTTAAGGATGAAGATTGACATCCAGAAATTAATGCTTACCAGGGAAATAGCTGAACCAACTTCAGCCGGGGAAAAGGTAATATACACTGTGGAGTTCAGTGTGTATGTGCGCTCGTTCGGTTTGTTCCAGTTCTTTATATTCTTTCAGGAAAAGGGAGGATCTGACAGCAAAATACATAGGTCATAACTCAGGCAATGCCTTTCCACCCCTTTGTCTTTCCTCGCTTGATGTGTTATTCTCTTGTTGCCTCCATCAGTCCTCTCCATCCTGATGATCCTTACTGCTGATCACCTGTCTTCAGCCTTCACTGTGTCTCTCCTCATGATTGCCTTCATGTCATGAAAAGAGAGAGAGAGAGAGAGAGAGAGAGAGAGAGTGTGTGTGTGTGTGTGTGTGTGTGTGTGTGTGTGTGTGTGTGTGTGAAAAGAAAAGAGGACAGAAGAAGACCTGTTGCAATTAATAATATGAAGCATGTAATTTATAATATGAATCGATGCATTATGATAGGGTTGTTTTCTGTGCAACGAGGCAGTCCGGAATGGAGCACATAGTACATGACGAAGTGACGAAGAATTAGGTTCTTTCAATGTTTGGGACACCGCCCGCCCGACAGACGCAGACACTGAAAGAGAATGTCAAAGTGGAAAAGGAAAAGGACAGTGCCAATACATTCGTCTGACGGTTCCAGGGAAAGAAATGGATCTATGATATAGGTTATATGCACTTGATTACTTCAAACGTGTCATGTTAAACCTATTGTATGTTTATTACATTCTGCTAGGAATACTAACTAACTGCTCTTTACATGACTCTTGGCAAGCACAAAGAATCCCAAAGATGGACATGGCACTCCCGAAAACAGTCAGTATGACAGCCAGAGGGATTAAACCTTTGTGAAGATGTGATTCAGATTTGCCATCAGCCGAGAAGAAGTATTACTTCCCGATCTGATGTTGGTACTGACTTTGAATTCATCATGAAGTGACACATGTCCAGGAATAAGAGAAGGAGGCAAACATTTGTGACTAACTCCGGAAATGTAAACTAACCTACTGAAAGTGATTGAGTGACATTATTTTTAGTAAATGGATTTAAATACGTGATATCTAGCTGTCTTTAGCCATCCTTTCCCGTTCCATCTGTACAGCCTTCCCAACACACAGTACACAGATTCATCAGTAAGATGATGCAGCTAACATTACCGAAGAAGATACCAGCTGTAAGGGAGGATCAGACTTCTTGGAAGTAACAGTGGTCTTCGCTTCCCTTCCCTTACAAGTCCCACACAGCAAGGTGCTTATTCTGATTGCACTTGTACATTACTTTTCATCTGAAACGTTTAGGAACATTTCCACGTCCATACATTTTTCAGAAATGAGAATTCAAGGCACTGGAAAGAAGTTCATGGGAAAGGGATGAGAAACTGCGCATGGAATAGGCGACTGCAGGGTGCAACCGATTGAGAGAAGATCTTGAAGCATATGGACGACAAAACAGGATGGCAGATCAACGTCTGGAAGAAGATATCCACAGACGACTGCCACGTCAACATGCAGGTGAGAGTCTTTTTTCACTTACGAAAGCATGTATTTTATGCATTTTTACTTTTTGGGGTATTGCTTCTACTTCACAGTGAGTATTGCTCATGAAATTAACAGGACTTCATACATCGTATGACAGTAATCATATATGGAGAAAATACATCTGAATTGGTACGAAGACATAGCAACATGGACTTCATTCAGCTGTAGCTCCATTCAAATGTTGAATTACACGAATCTGGGTAATGTATGACATGCGAAAACAAACACGTTTTTTTCCATGTGAATGGGAGACAATACAGCAACAACTTGCCAGTGAGGGGAAAAAACATGTATGTCAGGGCACTTGGAAAAAAATCATTTATTTCAGGACACGCTACACTCCTATTCATGTGTGGCAATTTATAGCCAAATGTAAGATGTACATGAATCTTGTCACATATGTCCATTGCTAACAGTTAAGTAGTGGAAGAAAAGAAGTGCAAGGTAACAAATCTTCCGTCATTATTGTTATTATTTGTGAACGATCCGAATGTATAAAAAAAAAGTTGGGGGGGGGGGGGGGGGGGGGGGGGGGGGGGGGGACGACAGTGTGAACAAAAGATAACGAAATTACATCATAAATATGAAAAGCCTTCACTACCTGCGTGAGAGATCCATCGTAATTATGTTGAAGGCAGATCTACTGCTCCTAGGCCTTCGTCCACATCTCATTTGTCTGAGATTTTTCAGGTAATATGCAACGGGACTGGGTATGAAGAAGTTGGTTTTATGCTTCCAGTGAACATGTTGAATCTGGGACAGCAGACACTAATATGTACGATAATAACTAGGTAATGATATTTGTTTATGAAAATCATGATATACGTAGGACACGTCTTGGGGCAGTTTTGGCTATGGAGAATGTGTACAAAGCCTTCTGCTACATTTACAGGCGGTTCCCTCACACGACAAATGTGGCATTGATTGATCGCAATTGAACAGCTACATTGTATGCTCCGAGCTGAATGAGGTGGAAGGTGCAGAACACTTGCAGAATTTGGTGGCAGCTGTTGGAGACATTCATCGACGTTCCACTTACAAGTCTTGTTCTGAACCAGCACAAGCACATACTCAGTTCTGACTTGGGTTTGGGTGGTGTCGTATGTGCTATCTTATTGCCTGTAATGAATACAATCACTGACAATTGACATGACATAGGATGTACAGACTTTGCAAAAATGAAATCCTAGTGGCAGCGCACTTAGGCTGTGATCAGTAAAGATGTCAAATACTACTGGTCTCAACTGATCTGCACGTTGTGATATGTAACAGCTCAGCGGGTTCATCTTTTACATGTACGGGAGGGAACTGCATGTGGACATCGTTCGCATTCCGTTGTTGTCGGAAGCAATGACTTTGTTTTCTGGGGGTGATGTTACATATGATTGAGTGCAGTCGACTCTACAACATCATTGGCACTTTGTTGTACATTGCAAGAACAGTCACATTAGTGGTTACTTTATGCTTCAGCTGTGCTTTTGGCTAAGCCTGTTTTGGTAGCGTGCTGTGGTCACTGTCAGTCTTTAAGGCTGGAGAGTAATCCATACAATGTGAGTTGTAATCTGATTTCTTCAGTTGCTGTCTGGTATATTTCAGGCGCCTTACAGTACGCTAAAGGCTATTGTTCCTTGGTACGTTCGTGACAACTTGATGTGTTTTGGCACTGTGCTGTTCAGCACCTTGTTATCTGCTGTACAAGTTGGAGTGACAGAAGTCCCCTGTTTGTTTCAGTGGACAGAGAACAAACAGTATGATGTCTGTCGTGCTAAAGTCTGTCTTCTTGCGTTGCAGGGTGGTGATCCTCTCTGTTCCACAAGTGAAAACGACGTGAAGAACTAGTTGTCTGAGTCTGTGCCCGCACACATGAGCACGGCTGACTGATTTGCACAAGTACTTCAGTCTGCAGCAGAACAGCACACACCGTCACATCTGCACATGCTGCTTCTCTTCCAATCTGAAGACCACATTCTTATTCTCAGAGCCACCTTCAAGTGGTCAGTGTGGGCAGAAGGCAGAGGATGACCCTCTGTAGACGGCATGGTAAGGTCACTGTGAACTTACATTTTGTGTATACTCCTTTCTTTCTTGTGGGAAATCAGCAACAAGGCAGCGTTTGCCTGAGAGGACCTCGGTTAAAAATGTGGTGGCCTGTCTTGAAGTTGGTAGTCCACTTCTTGCTAAGTCAGTGCATCTTGACTAGTACCCTTCGTCTTTTCTACTGCAGTCATAATGACCTGGGAGGGAAAGCATGTAGTGGCTGTGTTCATGTCTTGTTATATGGGAAGTTTAACATATCAGTCAGGTTCTTCACCTGCAAAAGTCTTATGGTTGCTGGTTTTTTTATCCAAGTCATTGGGTGACCTTATCCTGGGCTGTAAGTTCTTAGGTGGACTGTCATCTGTGATGAGAGCACTGCAACTGGAATCAGTCGGATCAGTTGCTTGGATGGCCCACGGGGTAGGTGATGTCTCCTTGTCAGCTGTGGAAACAAGACATATCTTTCCGATCTGATTTATAGCCTGGAACCAGCCTGCTGTGTGCTTCCTCTGCAGCGTAATCAAATGATACGACAGTGACAAACTTGTGAGAAAGCCCAGTTCATTACATTATCTTTTAGAGAGAGTGCCTCTGATGTGCTGTGCAAACGGGATCACAGTACAATGGTTAGCACACAAATACATACTGTCTAACCAGCTTGGAGGAAGTGTTCGTGAATGCTAACTGTTATTTATGAAGCCATTGTTAGGCCTCTTGAAAGAGGGGAGTGTTGACCACAGCTGTGTGTTGCAAAAGAGGTAGACTAACATGGGGTGTGGCTGTATGTCAATTACGACACCGCTGACTCTCCTTCCACTCCACTTACGTCTGTCCTTCTTTCATACCCTGTTTGTACCTGTGCTTGTATTGGTCTTTGTGTGTGTGTGTGCACATTATGTAGGACAAACAAGTGTCATGAAAGCTTTTAACAAAGGTGATGTTTTACAGCGGTGGGTGATGAAGAAATTCCACACAATTGCAGTAAGTACAGTGAAGGCCATCCACCTTCATGAATGAAGAAAGAGACACCGTAAATGGGAAGGTTCACCATTATTTTTTTTTCAATCAACACTTCAAACACACGTTCAAAGCAAGAGACTGACTATGTTGCCACGCAGTTATTGTGATTGGTCAATGGGAGAGAATTCACTGTGACTGTCAGTGGTTGTAATCGGAGGCATATGCAAAGTCCACGACTCCCTGGACAGTAAATGTTGGCATGATTTGTGGTACAGAAAATTGTCGAACTGATCGTCTCTTGCTTGTTTGTTTTCTATGCCGGTGGGGACCAGTCCGACTTTTCTGTGGTGAACAGTTCCTGGACTTATGAAAACTTGACTTCTGATAGGCTTAGGTTTCAATCTGTGTTTACAAAAAAGACAATATGCAGGACTTCATTATCAATACCTTACATTCTACTTCCATGCACCATGACCACACCATGTCCTAACATTTTTTGGCCAGAAATGGATGGTAATTGCTTGAATAGTCGCTTTTAGTTTGATGCTGGGCTGTTTGCAAGCAGACAGATTGACATACAGGGAACGGGACTCCTTAAGGGTTGCCGGCTCAACGACAGGGTTAGGGGCTCATTGTGAATTGAGCCAAGGGGAGGGGCACATTTTGAAGAATGTGAATTATATCATTGCATGGAAATCAACCAAAAGAGAGTTGAAATGATTGGTTGGCGGTGGTTCTTCTCATTAAATACGACTGTACTATGAAATGCGAGGTGAAATTAAGGCTAGAACTCAGAACATTAACATGGTGTACCGAGTGTCTTTGTGAAAAATCATAACTGTGTTGTGCGGCCTTTAGCGATGGGGGAGGGCCAGGGGTGGTGGACACTGACCAGCCCCGCACTGTGGTCAGTGAGTGTGTCATCATACGTACCGTGTTGAACTCCTCGTTGACCTAGTCTTGGCAAGCCTGTTGTGAACCTGACTGTTGTTTGTAGTGTAGCAGATGTGCATTTTCTGAAGTTTTTTTCCTTGGTTTCGTTTTGACCATATTTGCAGGTTTGGATGGGATAGGTCTGGTGGCGCTGTCGTGCACTTTTGCGTACACTTTTGTTGTAAATTGTGTGTCCGATTTCTTGTGGATCGGTGATCTTTTGATGCCAGTATGTCTGTGAGCACCAATATATGGAAGGAATAACGTACACCGCCACTGACGCATTGGTTATGGTGTGTATGGTGTGATACGTATGCTGTACTATATGGTCGAAGACTGTCACACCTCTGTCCTCAATCAAATATATGATGCGATGAGACCCACGACTACAACAGTACCCAGTTGTCTGAAAGGGAAGTAGGTCATGATGTGGCCTTGTTTCACCTGAAGATGGTACATGACTGATAGAAACACTGCGCTTGAAACCTTTGCACACACATTATGATATCACACACAGTTTGGAAACGTCATATATGCACATGTACAATTAATCGACAGTCTTCCTTTTCTTGCATTACCACCTGGAACTTGAAGACGTTTGCAGTACATCACTGACGGTTAGAAACAGGTCTGCACCTGACAATCAGGTCGGCACTTGTCGGACTTTGAAGTACATCAGTGACACTCGGAAACATGTCTGTACTCGTCGGATGGTGCAGTGGGGACACACACACACACACACACACACACACACACACACACACACACACACACACACACACACACACACAACAGAGAAAGACAGAGAATGACAGAAAGAGAAACAGACAGACACAGAGACAGACAGAGAGAGAGATACAGACAGACAGACAAACAGACAGAGAGAGACACACATACACACAGACACAGACACATAGACACAGACACAGACAGAGAGAGAGAGACAGAGAGAGAGAGAGAGAGAGAGAGAGAGAGACAGAGACAGAGACATAGAGACAGAGAAAGAGAGAGAGGCTTTGTAGGAATGGAACCAAATTAGTACTTTCAAAAGTATTGAAGTACACTGGTTACTTATAACAGCGTAAAACAGATTATGTTTTGATACTATTTTGCTATCTGAAGCATAATCATTGTCTAGGTTGGATTGGAGGCCAAGGAACAGAACATAGACATTTGCTCATGAGACTGGAGTAGAGCTCAGGGAACATATGACAGGAGGTGATGACATTCTCGTTTTTGAAGTGGTTTTTGGCGATGACTTCATGTGTCAGTACGGCTGTGGCATATCTTTGAACTCCACATTCAGTGGGTATTTCACCTTCTTGTCTACGGGAGCATGATGGTGAATACTTTGATTTCTTCTTTGCAATCTAAGTGAATAAGATAATTGTAATTTTTATAGGGGCAGCAGTCTGTGCGTCTGAATGGTATGGCATGTCACAGCATAGTCTACATCGTTGATCACAATGACAATACGAGATTTGTATGACTATTGTCATGACAACACTACTAGGAAGTTGTAGAAACAGTGTGAGTGACCAGTCCATCCGTATGGCTGATAACAGATCCAAAGATAGAAATGATATTTGAAATCATCGACTTCTTGATCACACTGTCTTCACTTCAGAAGACATCGTAGGTGACTCTCCTCCAGCTATGAAACCCATTGTTCTCGATATGTGATTGTGCCGCTTAGCATTCATTCGCACACAAATCAGCTGATTACAGCAGTTTAACATCAATAGTTTCCATATATAAGTAGCGAATGTGTTCTTGTACAGGGCATATCAGTATGGACATTAGTATACGATAAAACGATACCAGTACGTCGACATCCTGTACTTGTATAATGATTACGTAGCATGTTGCAGCAAACAGGGCAGTGTATGTTGACTGAATAAGTGGGTTTCATGCATCCAGTGAATATGCTGTATGTTGCACAGCAAACACTGATACATATAACATTGTATTCCACTTTTATTCCTGTACAGCTTGTCTTTTAAGTACATAGCCTCTTTTCTTTTATACATGTATCCCAATAGAGGTAGTACACCTG
Organism: Conus betulinus; assembly: GCA_016801955.1. Lineage (NCBI taxonomy): Eukaryota > Metazoa > Mollusca > Gastropoda > Neogastropoda > Conidae > Conus > Conus betulinus. The sequence continues at coordinate 5,872 of JADBJO010030203.1, read as the reverse complement.
TTGGGCAATACTGATTATGGACAATGTAAACACATCTTCCATCACATTTACAGATGGTCCCAGCATACAACGATCCCGGTAGGTCTTGATGTCAAGTCAACAGTTCGCAGCTGTGAGAAGAGCATCAAACAAGCTCCAATGGAAAAGGTTAGATACACTCAAGACAGTTTCTTGCTTTTGTGTCCTGTATTTCCTGATTACTAATACAGAACAAAAAAAAAAACATTCCATTCATAAATCCTTCGTATTCTTTGGAAAAAAATGTTGAATGGTCTGAACTGATTGAAGTGCAAGGTGCAGAACACAAAAACGACAGTAACGCTTCTCCTCTTCACAGATTTTGGTTGCAGCTGGTGGGAAAAAAATCTTCAAAATGAACATTTAGAAGTGTTGTTCTGCATCGGTAGAAGCACACGGTCAGTTCAGACTGTGGGTGGTTGGGTGGTGCCCAATGTGCTATCCAGTCGCCTTTCACAAGTGCAATCACAACAAGAAAAAGTACAGGAATAAAATAGGATGTAAACATTTCGCGTAAAACCACTCCCATCGGCAGCGCGCTTAAGGTTTTCACAATTAAAGATGTAGCAACCTTGTGTTGTTTCTTTCCTCCACCCTCCCACCCCACTCGACCACCGCGGAATCGGTAACACATTGGGAGTATTTGCGTCCGGCTGATTTCAAGTCCTTATTTAAAAGTCCCCAAACTTAAAAGTCCCCAAACTCAGGATCTAAAACTTTGATTGACTAATTGTAATCACAATCTGCATTCAGCATGCCATGATTTCTGACAGTCAGTTCAAATAACTTCGCAGGTTACCTTGTACAGACAAATGACTAGAGAAAATATGCGTTTTAACCTCTTTGGTCTTGTTGATTGAAAACAAACAACAATCAGGACAATGCAAATGGTGTACAAGCAAACACTTGGTGTATGAAAGTCGGATCCACATGGGCGTTGAATGATGAAGAGGGCAGTGTGAGTTAAAATACTAATGAGGACAATCACGATACAGACAGCAATGATAACCATAACATTAACCACCCACACCCCACCCACATCACTCCCTGGACCACCCCCCCCCAACCACACACCCCCCCCCCCCCCCCCCCTGCTCCCAATCCCCCCCCCCCTTCCCAACCCTGCTCACCCGCCCACCTCCCAGCACCCCTGCCCGTCCACTGGCCCCTGTCTGCCTCTCCACCCGAACGCTTCCCGCTTGCACCACTGTAACTCCCCACCCAGCCCACCGCTCCCCTTAAAACCACCCTCACCCCATCCACAGCCACTCCTATGCCCCCTCAAGGAAACTGCACCCACACAGCCCCTCCCTGCACCCCGGTCCCCCGACCCCCCCCCCCCCACCCACCTCTCCACACCGGCACAGCCACTCCCATGCCCCCTCCAGGAAACTCCGCCCAACCAGCCCTCCCTGGACCCCAGTCTTCTGCCATCCCCCCCCCCCCTCCGCCCACCTCTTCACGCTTCCACTACCCGCTGTGGCCGCCACACCCGCCCCACACCACCCCCGTCCACCCCCCCAACCCCTGCCTCCCTCCACTTCAAGCCATGGCCGTCACGCCAACACTGCATCACCCCCCATCTCCCTCCCCACCTCCCCCTCCCCGCCTGTCCCCCACTTGTAGACTGCCCTACCCCCACCTGCCCCCTATGCAGCGCTGACACCAGCCAAACATAGCCAAAGAAACCACCCTCCCGACCCCCCCCCCCCCCCATCCAATGAACACACTCTGCCCACCCATCCGCGCCCACACATCCCTCCTCCTACTCACCCCACCCCGCCCTGGCCCCACCCACCCCAAAGCCCCCCACCAGACCCTCCCCACCCCCCATCTGTCCATCCCAAACCAACCACACCCACCCCACCCACCCACCACCACCCCCACACCCCTCCCCTAGCCTGCCCGAAAGCACGCCAGCCGCTAACCACCATCTGCCCCCTCCAGTACTACATCCGCCCATACCCCCAACCACTGCCACTCACACATCCCCGCCCAGCCCACCACCCACCCCAAAGCCTCGCCCCCCCTCCACTCAGCCACAACCAGCGCCACCTGCCCGCCAGACACCTCCTCCTCCCTGCCCAGCTACCACTTGCATTGTCTCCTTCCAAGTACCATCGTTTTCATTGCACGCCCATCCTGCAATGACATTGAGAGGGCAAGTCATTGATCATTGTTCACTTTAAATTGCTGGATCGAGAACTTCTCACAGGTCAAAACGTGTCATGTTTTCTTTTGTTTGTTGTTTGTGCAAGAGGCATGGTGGCCCAGCAGATGTACTTCAACTTACTTACATTTCTGTTTCAATTTCCGCCTGCAGTCACCTCACTTTGAAACCAACTCCATACATCTTTTTATATGATGTGAAGTGTCTTGTTTCCTTCAATGTCCTTTTACCTGTAATCCAAGTAAGACAAACATAAGTTTTAGGGACAGCATATGGTGAAACCATGAAAAGTGTTGAATTAATGCTTCCTCTTTTTCCAATGGTCATTAACAAGAGGAATGTCTTGGTGGGAATTTCTCCCTTCATTTTTGTGTCACTGAGAGAACGGTTTCAATGTGGGTTTCATTCAGGCAGAAAGTGAAACAAACATTGCTACAGAATTAATGGGCTGCCAGTCAAAGGAACACATTAGAAAGTTCAGTCCATCACGTTTTCCTCATGGTTGACATATAACCTTCATAATCATGACACATTATGGAATGGAACTGAGGTTTAAGGGGAGAACATACACACAAAAACGACAACAGCAGCAGTAACAACAACAACAACCAGAACCACTTGAACAACAACAACAGCAATGATAATGATAATGATAGCAATAACAGTTATGATGGTGTGGAGTGGTGGAGAATGCAGGTTAAACAGACAGATGTTGGTACCATTTGGAACCAAGGGAACACAGCCAGTCTGGAAGAATGAAGACAGAACGATGTGGAGTTTCTTCCCTTTCCACTTCCTCCACAGGCCCAGGAATACCAGGATGTAGGCTGCCTTTTACCGTCTAAATACAATGCTGACAATGATGATGATTACTCAGTGATCATGTGTATTCTCTTCGCTTCCACTTCAGTTCCATTCATTAATTCTGCTTGCTCACCTAAGACCAAATTATGCTTGCAGATGGAAGACGTAAGTGACTGTCTGGTTACACTTCGTTTCCATTGCTTTGCATGTTGTTTGTACTGCCTTGTTCCTTTCTTCAGGCCCAGTATTTTTGCTTCGGCTACCTACAGACATTTCTATGGTGGTTGCAGTTCACAATGGCATGAAAGAATAATGTTAAGTAAATTCCCAAAGAGTTTTTTTTTTTTAAAAAGCCACACAGGACAATAAATACTCAAGGGTACTTCTCCACAGTCCAGTTAAACCAGACCCCCTTTCTTTTCCATGCAGACTATACATGGAACCATTTGGCCTTATAGGCAAAGTGTTTTGTTCACGCTGAAAAGCAACAAGAAATCGAACATAAGCGCGAGTGCGAGCAAAGGCATCAACCCACTGCCTACCGCATTGATGGAGATCGACTGCGACATTTCCTCTTTCTGAATACCAGATGGATGAAGATCGTCCGCTGAAGACTTGGTCCATGACTTTCATTTTCACTTTCGCATATCCCTGAATGCAATCACGACAAAAGAGTCGCTCCGTACGGCCATTTTTTTACGCCAGTTTGTTCCTTTTTGCAAGAGTTTTGATGGAGCATTTTGGCTGCTGTGATTTTTCTCGCGAAGATTTCCTGGTAAAGTGGCGGATCAAGTAACTATGCAACTAGTCATTTCCTCTTGTGACAGGAATAGAGCGTTTTTGAGGCCTACACACTCTTGAAGAAGATTTGAAGCGAAACGATTCTGACGGCGATTTTGACCTACTTATTTGGCAGATTTAGTATGGTTCACCAAAATCAGTAAGTGGTCAGAGGAAGATGGGGAGAGGTAAGTTAGCGAGGGATTCCTTCAGTTTCCCATAGAAGACAGAAACCTATGAAAACATTTGCTGTTGCATAGTAACCAGTTTGTTATGTTGTGAAATAATTTTTCACCAGGACTGATACTTGAGAAAGATGAGTGTACATTGGTAGGCAACTAATTTGCACCTATCGAACCCTTTCTCATCTGTATGTCGCTGTGCCCCCATGTGTTCAAACTGCACACACACTAGCTGTTTATAAATGTTAAACATGAACAGCTTCTGCATCACTAGTGACAGTGTTTCAATATGGGGCTTACAAATCTATTATATTATAATGACAGGATATCTATATGTCTACATGCAGCGTTGGGATCATGGGGCACACAGCATCAAACAGGGCAATGTACAGACTTCAACATAAGTTAAGGACCACTTGCAATCTTTCTGACAAATGCAACATGCGCAAAACCAAAAATGTATCATGTGTACAGATATTTAATTGCAACCCTTGTGAATCAAATTAAAGCAGTTTCATTTGGATTGGGTAATGTTTTTGCAATGATAAAGCAATGTAAAGAGACCCACCCTGGGAAAAGAAAATCCACAAACATGTTTCTTTAATTGTTCAAAAACGATGTGTCCACTCCACAGCAACACAATCGAGAAAGCGCTGCCTCATGGAGTTGATGGTGTTTGCGATGACAGCCTGGGGGATGTTTTCCCACTCCTGTCGCAGGACGTGCAGCAGTTGTTCCCGATGAGCTGGACGTGGGCGGTTTGCATGGACTTGCCAGCCAATTTCTCCACAGATGTTCTGGATTGGATTGAGATCTGTACTGTTTGCAGGCCATGCCATCCTGGTGATCCCAGCTTCCTGAATGAAAGTGTTGACAGCCCTGCAGTGGTGTGGCGTTGTCATCCTGGAGGACAGTTGGGGTCCGATCTGCTGGAGGGTCACTGTGACCAGAGGCTGTAAGATCTCCTGCAGGTAGTGCTGCCATTGAGCATACCCTCCACATGGTAGAGAGGAGTCCTGTAGTGTCAGCTGATGCCTCCCCAAACCATAATGGAGCCACCTCCAAAAGCAGCCACCTCGTGGATAGCATCATCTGGCAGCTGCTCCTGTGAGCGCCGCCACACCCTAATGCGGCCATCTTTGGGGCTCACCATGAAGCGCGATTTGTTGGTGAACAGGACATGGCCCCAATGAGTACAAGTCCAATTCAAATGGTCCTGGCACCAAGCAAGTCAGCATGCCCTGTGACCTGCAGTCAGCATGGGCTTCTTCACCGGATGCCTGGAACGCAAGGAGGCAGCATGTAGGTGATGCCGAGTGGTCTGCCTGCTTACTGCTGTGTTGGAGGAAGTATGCAGTTTGCTGACTAAAGGCATTAGTGGTGGTGGTTGTCCACTCCCGAAGGGCCTGTCTGCAGAGGTACTGGTCCTCATGTTGTGTGATTTTCTTGGGACGCCCTGGGCTTGGCCATTCCTGGACAGTGCCTGTGGTTTGATGGTGCTGTCTCAGATGGATGATGACCAAGTGTGACACTTGCAGCCTTCTGGCCACCTCTCGGACGCCTACTCCATCCTGCAGTGAGGCGATAGCTCAGGCACGATCAAAATTTCTCAACTTTCGTCTCGCTGGCATGTTGGTGTTGTGCTTCAGAACGGGTATTCAACGGCTTTTATGGCCATTGTGGTGAGCACAACGCACTCCCATACCTTCATGCTGTCAAGTGCATCAGGATTTTCACCTGTAGACAGTTCGAGTCAGTCTGCATGGATTGCTGACAAACAGCTTGTTTTGCCAAACAAGAGCACTTTTCTGCATGCTGAAGGGGAGTCAGTGCAGCTGGTGCATGCTTGGTAGTATTTATTGAGAAGGCCTGACGACTGTTGCGTTCAGAAACCTTGGCAATTACTAACCTTTATTTG
>JADBJO010030202.1:15000-18166 GCA_016801955.1 Conus betulinus | reverse complement strand
GAGAGTCTCTTTGGACACGGAGGTATATGAGCTTGTATTGAAAGAGTATATAAATACAGCATCAGAGGAAACCCAGACCTAATCTGAAGAGAACATCACAGACACCTCCCACCAGGGCCGAACGCATCTGATTTTCCCTGTGTTGTGTACTTTAATTTCCTAAGCGATGACCCCGCCCACCCCCCCCCCCCCCACCCCCCCCCCCCCCCCCCACTCCCCCCCCCCCCACCCCCCCCCCCCCACCCCCCCCCCCACCCCCCAGACCCAGACCCCCCCCACCCCCACCCCCCACCCCCCCTGAAAGTCCATTTCTGTTAGACTCAGCCAGGGGAACAACTAATGCAGGAATGACCAGAAAAAAAATATTGTAAAGAAACATGTTCCAGATGACTCGTGTATATGAATGAACAGCCATCTACTTCGGCTGCTGCGACTACTACTACTACTACTTCTACTACTACTACTTCCACTACTACTATTGCTTCTACAGCTACAATAGCAGCAACAACAAGAACTACTACCACTACCTCCATTGCCACTACCACCACTACCACCACTACTACTACAACAAACTACGAAAAAACTATTACTGGTAATAACAAAAAGATAACAACTTTTATTATTATTATTGTTATATCATTATTATTAGTATCATCATCATCATCATCATCATCATCATCATCATCATCATCAGTAGAACCCACCAGCAAGCAGTAACAGCAACAGCAGTAATAGCAGTAGTAGAAGTAGTTATAATGCTGTCATATCATAACTAACAAAATTACTGGCGTATGAATGGCCGTGCTAGCAGAGTAAATTGTAGCAATGGCAACACAGAGATGTTTCACTTTGTTCTGTTTTAAATAAATTCGTCTTCTAAAATAAGATACTGGCTTCTTCTCAGTGTAGGTATAAGCACTATCATACTGTTGATTTAAAACACAGCGAACCAAGCTTTTCTGTTACCTCTATGCACGCACTGAGTATAACAATGTGACGGTAACATACTTGTAGAATTAAAATAAAGCAGGAGAAAAAGTTGTGGCCATAATTTCTACACGACAAGACCACACTAATAATAACGTAATCTAGACGCAGGGGGAAGTGAGGAGGTGGGAGCTAGGGTGGGGGTGGGGGGCGGGGGGAGGGGGGGGGGGGGGGGGGGAAGGGCAAAGAGTAGGTACTAAAAGGGGGGGGGATCGAGGCCTGACTTTAAAAAAGAAACAGAAAAAAAAAGAGGAAAAATTGGAGGTTAGAGGTTCCTCACCCACTCCCACCCCCACACCCCACCGCTTCTGTGGGAGACCTATTTCCTGTGCTGCTTCTTATTATAAGATTGTCCTGCATTAATGGAACTTAATACGCAGCAAAGTGTTAATCTTAAAAAAAAAAAAAATCAAGGTGAAAGCTGTATATTTATGACCCATGCTTCACTGATAATTCTGTTACTGCTCATCTGAAGCGGCTCTCTTTCTTCTGAGCATCCAAAATTTGAGCACTCGGATCTATATTGAGTTAGTTATGTGTATGTATGTATGTGAGAATCAATCAGTAGAAGTAAATCGTTTTAACTTTTTTTTTAAATCGTCTTTTATCTTTTATAATGAGGAGACTTTAAATAAAACCACCGAACTTAACTAATCTACCATGTGTTTTTGACAAACATAATATCATATCTCCTTAGAGTCATTGTGAAAATGAACAATCATTTTCTAGCACTTGACAACGATGATAGTCTTTTTCCCTACTGATGTAATTGTGTAATTCCCGTTTACCATTTGTTCATTGTTGACACTTATGCACATTGATCTTTCGTAAGTGTATCACTATTTTTTTTTTCTGTTTTCGTGGTAGAACTGTGAGACTCGTTTTTTTTTCTGGGCTTATTGATTCTTTCTATCATCAAACCGTTTGAGGCGTGGGCGCCAATGGTGGCAGCATCCGCTGAGGAAGAGCCAGAATCTCTGGCTGAGTAGTCACAAAAGCTGTAGAAGGTCGTGTACACGAAGTGGTAAAGGCAGCTGCCACCATTCCAAGCCTCTTCTCTACTGGCAGGGTAGAGGTAACCGATTTCTCTCTCTCCCTCTCTCTCTCTCTCTCCTCCCTCCCCCCCCCCCCTCTCTCTCTCTCTCTCTCTCTCTCTTAAGGACAGCTTGGAAGAACAGGTTCTGCCTAAGATCTCAATCCTTGATCGAATAAAGTTTTTTTTTTTGAATTCTGAATTCTCTGAATGTCTCTCTCTGTCTGTCTTTCTGTCTGTCTCTGTCTGTCTGTCTCTGTCCGTCTCTGTCTGTCTGTCAGTCTCTCTCTCTCTCTCTCTCTCTCTCTCTCTCTCTCTCTCTCTCTCTCTGGCTCAGCCGTCTCACAAACGACAATACTAGACATGACTGAACTCATTAGGGGCAATTGATTTACAATAAAGCAGTTCTTCAACAGGCAGCAATTGAAAAGTACGGTCCATTGATCCAGAGAGAGAGAGAGAGAGAGAGAGAGAGAGAGAGAGACTCAAGACCTAGAGACTGTGAACTTATCGTGTTTTAAGCTCGAAGACCATTCAAATTTGAAAAAAAGGAAGGTGAGGAAAGGGAAGGAAGGGGCGACGACGGAGAGGGAAGGGAGAGAGAAGGAGGGAAATGAAACAAATAAAAATCGATTAAATCAAATATGCATGTCATGGTATGGATACACATCATTCTACGTGACTTGGGATCTATACTGCGCTTATTCTGCATTCAACGTGAAATATCGTACTACCCTAAGATATAATGAGGTACCGTTGAAATCGTGCTTTTTTTAAGAAGTATCTAGACAAGGATTCGCTTCCTCCCCAGCACACACACACACACACACACACACACACACACACACACACACACACACACACACACACACACACACACGCACACACACAGAGCCACTGCGTTTTCCGCATTCATCCAGACAAGGATTCCCTTCCTCCCCAGCACCGACGTACACACGCACTGCAGCTGTCTTTTCTGTACTCACGGAAACTGGCGAGAAGGCCGTTCATCGTTTTCGCGTTGTCTTATACACGTGGTTATTTATTTGCTCTCTTATGATGTTCCCATTCTGAAGTTTGACTAATGGATCGTCCGATGCACTTTCAACAAAGATCCCGTTGTCAGCATGAGGTGTGTTGTCTTCC
>JADBJO010030202.1:0-12500 GCA_016801955.1 Conus betulinus | reverse complement strand
TGGACTTATCCCCCCCCCCCCTTTTCCGCCCCCTTTTTGTTTTCATTCTCCTCCTCCCTCCCCGCCCGGAAATGACGTGAAGCGACCCCGGTGTGATTTCTGAAGTTTAACGGATGTGACACAGCTGGAATCCGCCCCGATCCCCTGCGACGCCCCCCCCCCCCCCCTCGCCTTCCCCCTCCCCAAATCGTTCCCAACATCGCACAATGTGTTAGACACTTAATGAAGTGGTGACCCCGCTTTCTTGGGGTGGTATAGAGGGGTGGAGGGGTTAGGGCGGGGATGGAGGAGAGAGGAGGAGGACGTGTGACAATGATCCATATAAAAAACACAGTGATGTAACAAAGTATTTGCATCAATGTATGTACACAGCGTAAGCGTGATAGTTACCTTTTGACCATGATAAATTCACCCTGTAATACGACGATTGATTTCCCTCAAGCATCCATTTTCTCTCTCGACTCTCATCCTATTCTTTGTATACCCCCCCCCCTCTCCCCCCATTCCCACCCACTCTTCTCCACCACACCTCAGTTCTAAACTTTGGGGGGGGGGGGGGATATCCTCCTGTATATGAAGTGGGGAAATATTTTGGATGTAGCCCTTCTATATATGAAGTGAGAAAAATATTTTGGGATGTAGCCCTTCTATATATGAAGTGAGGAAATATTTTGGATGTAGCCTTTCTATATATAAAGTGGGGAAAATATTTTGGATGTAGCCCGTCTATATGTGAAGTTGGGAAAATATTTTGGGTGTAACCCTTCTATATATGAAGTGAGGAAAATATTCTGGATGTAGCCCTTCTATATATGAAGTGAGGAAAATATTTTGGATGTAGCCGTTCTGTATATGAAGTGAGAAAAATATTTGGGATGTAGCCCTTCTATATATGAAATGAGAGAGATATATCTGGGATGTTGCCCTCCGATAATATGAAGTGGGAAAAATATCTTGGATGTTGCCCTCCGATATATGAGTGGGAAAAATGTCTTGAGTGTAGCCCTTCTATATATGAAGTGAACTATTCCTTAACAAGTATTAGAACGAACGGTATATTGCATCGTATAAATGAAATGACAACTGAGCCTGAAACTGGGACGCAGCAGTTGCGCGGTTTTACATTCAGGAAAGTGTTCCCTGTGTTTCGACCACTATGTGTGATGTTTTCATTTCGGCTTTGCTCAGCACCAAGGCACCTTTTGAAATGCGAACTCATGCAAACACTGAGCCTGCAAAAACATTCTTATTAGAAATGAGGCATTTATGATCAAGACAGCTCCGATCATTTGCATGCACGCGTGGCTGTCTGTCTGTCTGTCTTTCTTTCTGTCTGTCTCCCCGTCTTCCTCTTCTTTACATCCTGTCTCTATCTGTCTGTCTCCCTGTTTGTCTGACTCTCTCCCTCTCTCTCTCTCTCTCTCTCTCTCTCTCTCTCTCTCTCTCTCTCTCTTTTCTCTCTCTCACTCTCTCTGCCATATTCTGTTTGTGTCTTTGTCTCTATATCTTCCTCTGTCTCTCACTGTCTCTGTCTCTTTCTCTGTGTGGTGTGTGTCTCTCTCTCCCCTTTCTTCCTCTTGTTTACATCCTGTCTCTATCTGTCTGTCTGCCTGTCTGTCTGTCTGTCTGTCTCTCTCCCTCTCTGTCATATCCTGTCTCTGTCTTTGTCTGTATATCTTCCTCTGTCTCTCACTATCTCTGTCTCTCTGTCTCTGTCTGTCTCACTCTGCCATATCCTGTCTCTGTCTTTGTCTCTATACCTTCCTCTGTCTGTCACTGTCTCTGTCTGTCTGTCTGTCTGTCTGTCTCTCTCTCTCTCTCTCTCTCTCTCTCTCTCTCTCTCTCTCTCTCTCTCTCTCAGGAGCACCTAATTTTTCTTTCGTTCTATTCCATTCCGTCAGTTGTACACTGCTTTCAACTGTTTAACCCACCTCCCCACTTAATCCTCTTCATTTCTCGAGGAAGGAAAACCGATCTTGCTTTCTCTCTCTCTCTCTCTCTCTCTCTCTCTCTCTCTCTCTCTCTCTCTCTCTCTCTCTCTCTCTTTCTTTGTCTGTGGCCCCACATCGTTCTGATCCTGTCATTCGTTCTTTTCCAGTGCATCAAAGGCTTCCTTGCAGCGTATTGCTCTCTTTCATCCATTGTGTGGAAATTATTGCATCGTACGCCAACCTTTTTCTCTTTAGCCTCTGTCATTGTCTTTTTACCGGATGTGCCAGTTCATCGGAGAAGCATGTGGTAGTACTTCGGGGCTCGCTTCCTTCTTTTACTGTTAGAATCGGTTCTTGAGTCACACAGTTCCAGAAGAACGTTTTGTGTTGTTGTTTTCCTTTGATATGTACTTTACCGACTCTTCTGCTCCCTCGAGATGGTCTCTTTTTTTTTTTTTTTTTTGCTGTAAACAAAAACATTGTTACTGATGTCCCGAGAAACTCGAGTGCAGCAGCAAACTTGCTACCGACGTTAGTCTGATCTACGTCTACAGTTTCAGATCCTCTTGGTTGCCCAGGTGGAATAGTTTAACGTGGACTGTGTTGCTTGTGTGTGTGTGTGTGTGTGTGTGTGTGTGTGTGGGGGGGGGGGGGGGTCCCTGTTAGGCGTGGTCAAATTTTCATCAGTATCATGTGATAGGTTGCTCCCAATGTCAGCTCCATCCGGGGAGCCATAATGATAATGATGAAGATGATGATAATAACAACGATAAAGATAATACTTCTACTACTACTACTACCACTACTACTGATGATGATGATAATAATAATAATAATAAAAATAGTAATAACAACAATAACAATGATACTACTACTACTACTACTACTAATGATAATAACAATAACAATAATGGTACTTATCATTATCATTACTTTTATATGTTATTATCATTTCTTCAGTCCATTTTTTCACATTCTTCTTCACGGAAAAAAAAAACCCAACAGGTTGTAGTTTACAAAGTCAGAAATCATTTGTAAGAGCCTTGGAATTGAAAATTTTCCCTACAGTAAACAGTTACGTTTCTAACTACCAACACGGGGGATTAGACTAGGCGTTATTGTCCACGGACAGTCCGTATGGAGATGAGAACCTCACCTAGTCCTTCCTTATTCATTGATGCCATTATGAATTCAAACAAGGAGGAGAGAGAGAGAGAGAGAGAGAGAGAGGAGAGAGAGAGAGGAGAGAGAGAGAGAGAGAGAGAGAGAGAGAGAGAGCAGATGAGAGAGAGCAGATGGAAGTTTTCTCTTTGGGCCCAGAGCGAGTGACATGTATGTGGAAAGGTGTGTGACCTCAGGATCAGATGAAGTCCACAATTAACATGGAGAGACTACACACAGACAACAACTCGCCCCAGGGTCGTCAGACATATCTGAGTTGGCCACGCGTTCTGTCCTTAAATTTCCAAGTGGTAACACCTTCTTTCCTCTAAATGTGCGAGACACAGGTTTTCGTTCTGTGTGATGTAGTTCAGAGATAACCCTCATCCCCCCTTCCTCCTGTACCCTCTGCCTTCCACTTGCACCCCCATCTTTTTTTCTCCTATTTTGAAAGAAAAAAAAAAACATGCACGCCTAGGCTCAGCCATAGAACAAGTGCATACTTACTTATCTTAGAGCCTCATCCGCAATGTTCCTATTCTCGTTGTTGTTGTTGTTCTTCGAGGAGCAGTTATAGAATACTACTGCTTCGCTTTGTCCTATATCTGATAAACAGGTCTTCTATGGTGAAATATGGGCATCATCTAGGCATGCAGCCGTGTTGTTGATCCAAATATACATCGAATTTGGCCTTTGTTTCCTAACGGCGCACGCGCGCGCGCGCGCGCGCGCGCGCGCACACACCACACACACACACACACACACACCACACACACACACACACACATACACACACACACACACAACACACACTGACTATCATGGTTTAAACAGTAAACACACCAGTAAGATTAGAACAAAGGGGAAAATGTGCGACCCTAGTCTTTTTTTTTTTTTTTTTTTTTTCTTTTTCTTTTTTTTTTCTTTTTGTTTTTGCAAATAGACCACATGACGCCAATCATCCACCTACCGTGCAGACGATGGGGTTGCTTAATATAGAAGACGATAAAAGAAAAACGTGTCATAAGAGTGACTTCAATAAAGTGATGATAGTTTGACGGAGGACAGGGAACAGCGCTGTGGTGGGGAACATGTCCCGGGGTTGTCTCAGACTTTTCTTATTTCCACTCGGACAGTCCAGTTCCAAGTCTGTACGGAACAGTGTCCAAAGTTTTTCTCTGTGTGGTCACACACTGACGTCCTTCCATTAACTGTGCCTATTCGAGAGGAGGGGATGCCTGTCTTGTGGATAGGTGTCCACTCTGGCAAGAAGAAGAAGAAAAAGAAAAAGAAGAAGAAGAAGAAGAAGAGGAGGAGGAGGAAGAGAAGGAGGAGGAGGACGAGGAGAAGAAGAGAAGAGGAAAAACACAAGCAAAAGGAAGATGAAGGAGGAGAGAAAGAAGAAGATGCTTTATTGACGAAAAACTAGCCAAACACGTCAACAGACGCAATCAATAAGCAGCCAAGTGTTCGTTTTATTTATTAAACATGTTAGAGCTGTATGTGTACTCCTAAACAGACATTCAAACGACGAAATGTAGCGATAAAGTTCCTCCTTCCTTTTTTCCACAAACATTGGTCTTTGATCATTTCATATTTTACAGTCGTAAACAAAAACAAACTAACGTCTTCGAGCGCTTGACCATTACGACAAAGTCTTTTTGTCCAGTGATGTCATTGCGTTTCCTCCCTTTTCTAAATCAGGTGCACTAATTCACATTGTCCTTTCGAAAGTGTATGGCCCCTTTGTTTTCTATCCGTGTCTCAGAGTTTTCACACACGATTGGTTCCCTCCTGGTCTGTTTGTTCCAAACCCTTAATAAGATTCTTTCATTGTCAAAACCACTCAGACGTTGGCGATGGCAGCCCTCGTTTGTGGTAAAGCTGGTCCTTTGAGCGGAGGTGTCATGAAAGCTTTATATAATGTAGAACACGTGGTGCTGGAAGGTTACCCCCACCTTGCCAAGCCTCCTGTGTTATGACAAAGCATGTGACGCAGCTGTTTGGATCGTTCCGTTTTTTGTTCTGTGATGCTGCCGTCTCACCAAGAACAAAAATACGAGAAGCGACGACTGGCCACATGGGCTTACCCAGTGGCAAGAACTTCACAATAGGCGGTTTTCCGCCACACGACAATTGAAAAGAAGCGTCTGTCAGTCCAGAGAGAGAGAGAGAGAGAGAGAGAGAGAGAGAGAGAGAGAGAGAGAGGAACAGACAGACAGACAGACAGACTCTGTTTACAGCAACTTTGTTGTCAGGAGAGTGGAATCGGAGCACAAGCACGTCCACGCATTATGAGCTTGCACACTTGCGCAAGCACGCATATTAAAAAATGCAGATCAGGACAATATTCAATGCCTTTTTTTTTGACAAAATTGTAATTGTAAAAAGTTGAAATATCATATAACCTGTAGAGGCCACCACAACGCGCATGACGCAACGGAGCAAAAGCATGTCTTGAGAGAAGGTCAGTGACAACGATCCTAATTTCAAGTTTGAAATTTAATTCGCACACTTCAGGTGACAAATAAAGAAGAGAGCAGTAGCTGTATTGAACTCACTGGCGCCAAAGTTGTCTCGTCACACTAGGTTGTATTAAGATGTTCTGATACTCTCACAACATACCTTGCGGTGCTGTTCTCATTTGGAAAACTGAAATGAAAAATGGTGACACATTGCAATAAAAGCATTCCAGTTTTTTTTTATCAATGTCTTTTGTTTTCTTTTATTACTGGCGTTCAAAGCTTTGTTTGTTTGTTTTGAACTTATGCGTTTTTTTGTTTTTCGTTACTGTCATTTTTCATTGCCACCTCCCCCACCTCCCTTCTTGGTGGCTCTGCTTCCATGGCGCTCATTCCGCCCACTTCTTAGACAAACCAACCCAGGTTGGTCTTGACGAATCTCTCTTCACCGGCGATTCACGTGGAGAAGTGGATATCAGGTATTCATGACATTCATCAGAAAAAGACCCTGCAAACCATGTTCTTGCTGACCACAGTGATGATTTAGTCACGGAAAGAGCGTTCCCCTATAACGATCCGACCCCCCCCCCCCCCCCCCCCCCCCCCCCCCCCCCTACCTCCCCTCTCTTCCATTTTAACTCTTGGGTGTCAAATCTTTAAATAAATGTTAGTGAACCGTCCAGAGAAAACGTGGACAAACGAGTCACAAGACAAAACACGACGTGTTTCGACCTCTTAGGTCTTCTTCAGGCAAGATACAAACAAATAGGACAACGAAAATTCACTTGGGCTTTGATCGCTTCAGAGTTCAACGCAAGGAAGGCGTTGAAACCACGTAATTTCGCAAGTAGATCTTGGGAGTCAGTCTGATCCCCCCCCCCCCCCCCCCCCCCCCCCCCCCCCCCCCCCCCCCCCCCCCACCACACACATTGACCCGCCACGACTTTAGACCTACTCCCCGTGACTTAAACCTTCTTTGTACTCTTACACAGGAAGCCCAGAGGCACTGACGAAGGCTACTGTATGGCGGAAGCTCTACAGAGATCCATAGAGCTTCTTTCCTCATCAATGTGTTAGCAACCAGATCTCTCTGTCTTAACCTTTGATGTGTGGAACAGTCCAGCAGGAAGCGTTCCACAGTCACTGGGCTGTACTGCATGGGCATCCTGTAGACTCGCGCAACGTGGAATTTTGTGAACATGTGGTGTTTGAGTCTGGAGTGCCCTGTCCTCTGTCTCGCAATACACACTTGGTCTGGTCTGAGCACACAGTGGTACGCACATCCTTCTTGTTAAATGTTGAAGTCTGGATGCTGCTCAGACCATCTTCTTTTCGGCTTCTCCTTGATGACGCATTTGACTTCTTCAAAGGAGACTTCCTGCTCCAGTTGGAGCTGCTGTCCTCCTTCCTTTTGCCAGTTGGTCAGCTTCCTCATTGCCATATATGTTGCAGTGGTGACCTCCGCCACGCACTGTGGATCGGCTCCCCAGGACTTGATCTAAGGCTGGTCCAGAATGACTGCCTTACCCCCGTCCTGCTTTCAGGGTTGGGGATGAAGCTCTAGTCGAGAGTTTCTTCCATGGCAGAACTAGGATGCCTTCCCCCCCGCCCCCCCCCCCCACGCCTTCCTCCCCTCCACCCCAACCCCCCCACCCCCACCAGGGGGTAATTTTGAACAGGCCTAGAACGGTCCCTCTCCGTCCACCGAGAGTGTTCGTGTGGTAGGACAGATCTAGGAAAGTCCCTACCCTACCCCACGCATACACCCCACACCCCATACCCCTTCCCACTAAACAAGAATGTTTTTCTGGTTCAGGTCCAGACAGGCCTCAACCCGACAAGGAAAATTAAATCTTAAACGGGTTTATCAGGGTAAATCATCCCCCCCCCCCCTCCGCCCCCCCCCCCCCCCACCCCCCCCCCCCCCCCCCCCGCCCACCCGCGCCCCACCGCCCCCCTTCCCTCCCCCCCCCCCGCAAATTCTCCCCTGCATTCTCGTGGCTCCCCTCCTCCATTTAACAGAGTTATTTTGGGGAACGGGTCCACAGTGGGTCGCTCACTCAATAACAGGGATGGGATGGATTTAAGTTGTGTGTGTGTGTTGGTGTGTGTGTGTGTGTGTGTGTGTGTGTGAGCAGTTGGTTGGGGTTGGTTGAATTATTAGACCATGCACAATAAGAAGAGACACTAACAACAAAGACCACAAAAAACTTTAGCCCATTTGTATTTTGTTTAAAAAGCAGATACATTCAAGATGAAATCTAGCACACAAGGAAGACATACAGTTGTTGTCCTTAACTAATTTACCCATATGTATTAGCTCGTAAATCTACTATAGGAGAAGATGCTCGCTACAAATTGTTTGCTCCTCATTTTAAACGGGCCATTTATAGTTCTTCTGTTACTCGTTTCCTGAGGATGAAGCTGTCAAGAAGCACAGCTTTAACGTTTTCCTTGACAAAAACTTGAAAATGCGTGAATGTATCAGACTTCCAGCACAACTGGCTAAAACATTTTCAGCGATTGGGTCTTGCTATACTTAGGTGACCATGGCCCGTACGACTGAAGAGTGTCATTACGTTTTCGAGGGCTGAAGAATGCGTGCACTCTTCATGCGGTGAGAAATATATTTTCAACAAAATTTAGGGATCTGTATAAGCCCAAAACCCACGATTGCCATAACTCAGTCCGGTCTGTTTGGATCTCCAGCGATCACGATGTAGTTACAAAACTCAAATAGTGCTGTGCATTCACCACAGTGAGTATAGACAAGGTTGTGTATCTTGGCATTCACTTTTGTTTATTTTTCACGAATCTTTTCTTCCTCTTTGCCAGAGAATGCGGTGAATATTAGCTGGGAGTACGAAACGACACGACTGAGCAGTCCATCTGACCCTAAAGATCAGGACAAGTGCTTCGCCACTGTTTTCCACACATGTTTTTCCCGCTCCTTTTGTGCCCATTGTTGCGCGTTTTTTTTTTGTTTTTCTTTTAGTTTATTGTTTTTGTGTTTGGCTTTTTTTTTTTATTACCAAGCATCACCCTCCCCCCTCACGCGTCTCTGATTTCTCCGTTTCTCTCGTCGACAGGCCACTTAATCCTGGATGTCTCAAAGTTTTCCAAGGACAATCGCTTGAGGCAACGTCCGCCGATCCATCAAGTTCTAAATGGATAGCAGCTTATTTCCGCGCACGCAAACTGCACCCGGATTCTGCTGAGAGCATGGAGAACGGGAGGAAGAGGGGACGCAGGCGGGCGGCGGAAGGGAGGGTGAGTGGGGGGGGGGAGTTCAGGGGAGTTAAAACACTGGCTCTAAAAAATAACAGGCTTGATCACCTTTTGAACATTATTTGAGGCGTCAGCCAATTCATTCTCTTACACATTCCAGTCACTCACGAAAAAGCCCGAAGAATTACTTTAAAAAATTAGTTTCAAAAGGTGAGGGTGGCCCCGCCGGTGTGGGGAGCAAAGGGGAAAATAAACAAATAAATAAAGAGAATTGGTGGGTAAAGTCCGCCCACCCAACAACAGGACAAACAAATTTCAAGAGCCAAGTTACGTCACGTTTTTCGATCTTTAGGTCTTCTCAGTCAAGATTATTTAAACAACATTCAAATGACAACGAAAAAAAAAAAACAAAAAAAAAATAAAACAAAAACAAACAAATCAAAAAAAACAAAAAAACAAAAACGAGCATTACTGTTTTATTTCTCAAAGTTACTTAACGACCCGACAATATCCAAATGTCAAGGGCGCAATCCAAATGCGAATTACTATCACGAGTCAGAATCAATGAGTTTAGTGAATTGAAGTTTTATGAACCCAAAAACAAACACCCCCTGTGACACTGGCAGGTCAATTCTGATCCTCATAATAAGGTTTTTTCCTTTCAATGGTTGCACGGCAGCATCCGAGAGCCACAGAACATGAAATGTTAAGTTCCATTCTGACCCAAGGGGGGAAAAAGGAACGTGGGGGGAGCATGGTTGTGTTCCCTGAAGAGTGTAAGCATATTAAATATCGAATTCATTTAACTTATCCCCGATCCGCCACAAATCTGGTTTCAGTTAGTGAACCTGCCTTAGCTCAGGCGCCAGACTCGTTGCAAAGAGTCTGTGGCCAGAACCATCGCCAATCATAATTGCGCCACCGAGAAGTGCGCCATGTAAACAGCCTGTGAGTTCTTGGATGCTCTAGCCTATGCTGTTGTGAGGCCCAGGCTTTGGGAACCACGTCCACCCCGACCGAGCACATCCAGCAACTCGAATTTGTTACAGTCAACGATCGCTTGCGCTCATAGATCTTGCAGAATTCATGATGTCCAAGAAAGAATGCAAGCCTGAGGGTCAAAGATTGAAGTGTGGGCCTACCCCAGCATTGGATTGTATACTCATACTAATCCATCCAGCTCTCCGGTGGAACTGGAACAGAATTTTCCAAAGAACTGCTGCCTCTATGGGACAACTGAAGGAAGGACAGGCGTGGACCAAGGAGGTTCCTCTCCAGAGAATACAAAGGACACTGCAGGCCCAACCTCAGAAGGTTGAAACATCGACATTGTTTTCCTGGGAAGATGTCGCCTGGGACAACCCGCGAACGAAAGGACCGTGTGAAGAAAGCGGTGTACGCCGGGACAATAAAGACTGTTTAGGAGAGCAACAGAGGCAGACCGCCACATGGCAGGAATAAGTGGGAGAATCGAAAGAGGAAAAGGAGCGGCATAGCGGAGGGGGAGAAAAGACGGGTGGGGTCCCAAATCCATGCACGGCTATCGATTCATTGCAGGAGTCTGTGGGCGGCGGTTGTGCCTCATTTATTGGTATCTTCATCCACGCTGAGGGACTTAGTAGCACGCAGGATAACTTCCCTGCCCTATTAACTGTCAAACCACGACGTCAGGAATCCTTACCAAGTCAAGCAACACAGACAAATGTATTTCCTCTTCCCTCATTAGAAATTCACATACCACTCGTTATTTGTGTGACAGCATAACATTAACTACTCAAGCGAGTCGGCCCACAATTATATTAGAACGAGATAACCAACCATACGCTTATTGACTTTCAGACTCCGTACCCCACAGTGAGCTGCTTTCAGTGAGTCTTGGGACCCAGGGTATTAAAATTATACAATCCATCCCAAAGCCCCTTCGCCACAACACAGTTTTCCACTACAATTGCCGTAACAGGATGGATTCCATATCAGATCGGGTCCCGTCCTAGAAAATGGCAGGCAGGTGGTTGTGGATAAGATGGTGTCCAATAGGGTTGAGGGCTTCAGTTTCACTCTCTCCTCTCTCTCTCTCCCTCACCTACAATCACGTTCTCCTCCCGTCCAACCTCTCTCGTTCAGTTGTCCCATCTCGTCCATCGAGGTCTCTCGGTCCTCGCTCCAGTCCTCCCTGCTCTCCTTCTCTCTCTTCTCTCTCTGTGACAGCAGTCTGTGTTCTATAGGCGTGAGATGGAAACACATGAAACTCTGGGAAAACTTTGCAGTCACGTTAAATATGTGCATCTCTTATTGAAGCTTGAATGTGGGAATGATGGTGGTACTGAGTTTGGCACGGAGATCGACTTGATTCTAGAGAGAGGAAAATAAAAAAACGTTGATAATGGCCTATGAATAGGAAAGAATGGGCAAACCCAACACACACAGGCACACACCTCCCACACACACACACAGTCACACACTACACACCACACCACACACACCCAGCACACACCACACACGCACGCACCTAGCCCACCCCCCCCCCCCCCCCCCTACCCCCCAAACAACAACTAACACGCAACGCCACAAGCACCCACACACGCACACACATGCACACACCAACAATCGCAACTGCCTACGGCAGGCCAGCACAGCACCTGCACACACATACGACACTTGCAGGCACAAGAAACCAGACACCAGACCAGACGCAGACGTCACACGTCACACCACACCATCACACCACAACAATCACACACACACAAACCCAAACAACACACCCCCACTACAGCACCCACACAACACTCACCCACAACACACACACATCTGCATCATTATTCGCTCTCTCCACACCCTCCTCGTCTCCTTCTCTTCGTCAACTTCCTCTCTCGATCGTACTCTTCTCAGATCTCTCCCTCCTCCTCATTTTATTGAATACCCGTAAACCGCCACCCCCATTCATCTCCTGCTCCAATCCTGTTGACTTTGTCGATAGACAGCTGATTGACACTGCAAAACAACCCCCCCCACCAGCTGCAGGCGGGCCATTAATATAAACCCCACGTTAAAATAAATTCTCCTCGTGTTCATCTTCTCTCTCGCCTTACTGTCGCCTCCCCACTCTCTGTCCCTCCGTCTGTCCCCCCGACCCCCATCACTGGCTCTTCCTTCCCCCGTTCTGTCCCTCCCCCCCCCCTCTCTCCTCTGTGTCTGTTCCCCTCTCTCCCCCGCATGTCCTCTTCCCTCCAGCTATCCAATACCTGGTTATGCCGTATGACTTGGCTGAAAATTTTTTTACCGTATGGGCCCCCCCCACGGGGACACCCCCATAAAGTCAACCCATCATGCACTCCGTCTCACACAACGAACTACGCCAGTCTTCCCTGTTTTGCCCCCTTTGTGCGGATAGCCACCCATTCGCCATCCCAAACCCGAGAGGCATATATATATATATTAGTTTATTTAATTAATATATTATATATATAATATACAAATATAAATATAATATAAATAAATTATATCATATATAAAGAATATACAATTTTTTCCTTTTGGAGTTATAAAAATAATAAAAAAAAAACACCAAAGAAGTACAACCCCCCACCAGTTTCATTTAAATTGTAATAGTTAAAAAAATTTCTCTCAATAAAAATGTTCGCTTCTTGAGCCAAAAAAGCTTCTCAGTAACTGGCCAAAAAAATATCTGCTTCCCTCATACATTCCCATTATCTCCCCC
>JADBJO010030201.1:7500-18167 GCA_016801955.1 Conus betulinus | reverse complement strand
ATCCACTACCCATCACACTCCTTCGTTGCTTTCTTCCTCCCTATAATCCCACTAGACACTTCATAAATCTTCACAGACACTCCACCTCTAGCTCTCTCTTCCTCCTCATATCTCCACTACCACTTCACACCTTCTTCGTGGCTTTCTTCCTCCTATATCCCACTACATTTCACACTCTTTCGTGACCTGCCTCCTGGCTATTCCTCCTACTACACTCCACTATTTCATGGCTCTCTTCCTCTGTCACTACATTCACTTACACATAATGAAAAACCTTAATCCTGGTTTTCCTCGCGTGAAATTATTACAATATATGTAAGTTAACATTGGTGAGAAAACATTGGTGGTGTCCAGTGACCACTCCGCTCCGACCCCTTCAGTGGTTAGGAGAAAACTATCAGGACAAACACTTCAGTCCCAGGCCATGATTATGCAGGCGATTTCTAATGAATCCCTGATGATGACATGGCCGTATACTTTGCCCACCTCAGGTGTTTTGGTTGGTGATGGTACTACAGAAAAAAAAGTTTACGGAAATGCTCTTCTTTAAGATCCACCATTGTGCTAAAAGTAAATGTCCGAATTGATCACTGACCGTTTTAAGTGGGTCACCTTTGGAACACTGACGATTCTTCTCTCTCCTCTTTTAGACAGGAAAGGTGTACAGGTTCGAGTGATATGCTATCTAGGATCAGTTTATAAAGAGAAGATCATGGTCAGTGAATATTACCTACCTAGGATCAGTTTTCCTAAGAGAAGATCATGGTCAGTGTGATATAATATACCTAGGATCATTTTCTACAGAGAAGATCATGGTCAGTGATATATTATCTAGGGTCAGTTTCCTAAGAGAAGATCATGGTCAGTGATGTATTACCTAGGGTCAGTTTTTCTACAGTGAAGATCATGGTCAGTGATATATTACCTAGGATCAGTTTTCTACAGAGAAGATCATGATCAGTGATATATTATCTATGATCAGTTTTTCTACAGAGAAGATCATGGTCAGTGATATATTACCTAGGGTCAGTTTTTTATTTTCTACAGAGAAGATCATGGTCAGTGATATATTACCTAGGATCAGTTTTCCTAAGAGAAGATCATGTTCAGTGATATATTACCTAGGATCAGTTTTCCTAAGAGAAGATCATGGTCAGTGATATATTTACCTAGGGTCAGTTTTCTACTGAGAAGATCATGGTCAGTGATATATTATCTAGGATCAGTTTTCTACAGAGAAGATCATGGTCAGTGATATATTATCTGGGATTAGTTTTTCTACAGAGACGATCATGGTCTGTGATATATTATCTAGGATCATTTTTCTACAGAGACGATCATGGTCAGTGATATATTACCTAGGGTCAGTTTTCTACAGAGAAGATCATGGTCAGTGATATATTACCTAGGGTCAGTTTTCTACAGAGAAGATCATGGTCAGTGATATGCTATCTAGGGTCAGTTTTCTACAGAGAAGATCATGGTCAGTGATATATTACCTAGGATCATTTTTCTACAGAGAAAGATCATGATCAGTGATATATTATCTAGGATCAGTTTTTCTACAGAGAAGATCATGGTCAGTGAAATATTACCTAGGGTCAGTTTTCCTAAGAGAAGATCATGTTCAGTGATATATTATCTAGGGTCAGTTTCCTACAGAGAAGATCATGTTCAGTGATATATTATCTAGGGTCAGTTTCCTACAGTGAAGATCATGGTCAGTGATATATTACCTAGGGTCAGTTTTCTACAGAGATGATCATGGTCAGTGATATATTACCTAGGGTCAGTTTCCTACAGAGAAGATCATAGTCAGTGATATGCTATCTAGGGTCAGTTTTCTACAGTGAAGATCATGGTCAGGAATATATTACCTAGGGTCAGTTTCCTACAGAGAAGATCATGTCAGTGATATGCTATCTAGGATCAGTTTTTTCTTCTACAGTGAAGATCATGGTCAGTGATATATTACCTAGGGTCAGTTTTTCTACAGAGAAGATCATGGTCAGTGATATATTATCTGAAATCAGTTTTCCTTAGAGAAGATCATGGTCAATAACGTCTTTCTCGTCAAACGCCCCACGTCCACTTCTGTCTTGATCTCCATCAGTTACCACTCCCTTCTCCTGTTCACCTCCCTCCCCACCCCAACTGAATATCTGTGATTATCCCAACATTCATCTCCATCACCTGAAGAAGAAAAAAAATGACTTGAAACGTTATGTTTGCCTTCTTTCAGTTACTGTGCTGTAAAACTAGCGGTCTCTGTCTTAGTTCTTCTACAAGCAGCTGTTTCAATTTTCTACAAAAGGACATTTTTTTTTTCTCCTGGCAGTAGGAACGAAAATATATTACCAGTGGAGGAAATGTGAATAAAGAACTCTCTCTCTCTCTCTCTCTCTCTCTCTCTCTCTCTCTCTCTCTCGCGTCTCCTCTCTCCTCTCTCTCTCCTCTGTCTGTCTGTCTGTCTGTCTGTCTGTCTGTCTGTCTGTTTGTCTGTTTGAATGTCTCTTCTTCTTCTTCTTTCTTCTTCTTCTTCTTCTGTCTTTGATAACAATGCATTACCTGAACATCTTTCTAAACAACACAGTGCCTTGTTATGTCAACATCCCCAGAAACTGTGCGCTGTTCCGCTAAACGTGTCTGACCTACATGTCTGCTGACAGTTCTGTGGATGGAACTGGCCTTCTGAAAACCATTTCTAAACTCTTCAATTGCTGGAACCGTTTTTATGTTCTTTTCTCCACTGTAACTCTAAAGAGTCAGGTCCACCTTGTCTAGGCGTTGGACCAAAGGATTCTGGCCAAAGACCATATGCGCTGCACTCTGCGCTCAGCTGCACACATAGCAAGATGACATGTCTATCCTAGTTGCAAAAGTCTGCAGAAAAAAAAGAATCGATGTCAAGTCACGCTAACCCGCCTGTTAATGACTTTCATAGATTTTCTTTCGCAGTTGAGATAGATGGAAGAGTTTGGTGCTAAAAATACCCAAAAATCACCATTACCATAAAACAACCCATAAACAAACTAATAACACAAAGTACAACCACCTCTACATAGCCAGCACCATGCTACGAAGAACAAACCAAGGAAAAAAAAAAATGATTCCATCTCCAAATAGCACAGCTTATATTTTCTGTTTCTTACTTTGAATGGCTTGTTTGTATTTCTTCGTTTGGTAGAGAAAGAAAAATAATACTGCTCGTTGTAGCTGTGGACGTCGTTTTTGTGGAGAAGAAGAAGAAAGAAGAAGAAACAACAACAACAACAACAACAACAACAACATCAACAGAAAACGATGGCAACGACCACGACAGCTGCAGCAGCAACAGCAAACAGTAGTAGCAACAACAACAACAAGAACGACAACAAGTACAAGAAGAAGAAGAAGAAGAAGAAGAAGAAGAGTGAAGAGGAGGAGGATAGGAGGAGAAGGAGGAGGAGGAGGAGAGGAGGAGGAGGACGAAGAAGAAGAAGAAGAAGAAGAAGAGAAGAAGAAGAAAGAAGAAGAAGAAAGAACTACAACAGTGACAAGACAGAAACTATACAATTATCAGTTAATAATCGACTATCCAATGACTTCTGGTGTGAAAAAGACACAAAGAGACAGAGCAGACAGTACAGATGGAGTAAGAATACAATATAGCTAACGGTCGTATTTCACATAATGACGCGGTCCATTGGGGAGCCCACGATTATCGCCTCCCTTTTTTCTGATGTCTGTGGCTTTCCCCCCCTGTCATTGTCTCCCCTTGTCTAAGCTCTGCTAATTCCGGTCTTTGCAGTCTGGGACAGGGACAGAGCCAGTGTAAATGGGAATCTGGGGAGTTGTTGGAAGGGCCCAGTAATTTGGTTTGGTTTGTCTCCCTTGTCTGCTACACGGCAGAGGGCGATGGAGGCTGGTAGAGAGGGAATGGGGGGGGGGGGGGGGGGGGGGGGGGGGGGGGGGTGGGAGACGGGAGGGCAAGAAAACAGTGGATGGAGACGTGACAAAAAAGTGAAGGGATCAGCTAAATCTCTTAGTGTGTGTGGAGGAGGAGGAGGAGAAGAGGAGGAAGAGGAGAGGAGGAGGAGGAGGAGGAGGAGAAGAAGACGACGACGAAGACGAGGATGACGAGGAGGCAATGAAGAAGATGAAAAAGAAGAAGAAGAGAAGAAGAGAAAAGAAGAAGAAGAAGAAGAAAGAAGAAGAAATGAAGAACGCCAAAGAGACGAAAGCAGATACAAAAGCAAGAAATATAGAAGATATTGTCTGACGAAAAGAATGGGAAGCGGCAGACACAGTAGTGATAGATGATAAAGAGAAAAGAACGCGTTGAAAGAAGGAGAAAAGATGGAACAAGACTCTTTCATGTGTTGAACCCAATCCTTCCAAAGGTAAGCTCGATACTTTCTTTCTAAATGAACATTCCAAGCTATACTAAAACTAGCTGAGTATATTGATATAAGCAACATGGAATTTTCTTTTCGCTATTTTACAGGAAATAGCGTGCCCTGAGGCGTAAAGCCACGTCAACCAGTCTGTTTGAGAACAGACCACAACGATGGCGGGAATGTCTTCATTTTGAAAAAAACATCATTGAATAATCATTTATTAAATGTATTCACACAGAAGGTCTTCGTGGTTCCGTCTGGGAGAGTTCGCATCAGTGGGAAGAAGAAGGAGAGAGAGGAAAGAAGCAAAAGAAACAGAAAGTTAGCTCTCATGGAATGTCGATGATATAATGTCAAGTTGTTGGCTGTTTCTGGTTAATTGGCCGATTCATATGCAGGGCCTATCAATTAGTTATATTTTCTTGTATGCTCTGCCGCTTCACATTTCCATGGTCGGTTCTCAATAATATTTTTTCTCATATTGTTTCCCGATATATGTTCCAGTTGGCCCGGGAAATCTTTGCTTTGGTGTCTAAAGAATGATATTTCTTTTGGGTTTTTCTTTGTTGCTGTAATTCTGGGCTGTTCGGGAACTGTTTCCGCTAATAAATGGGCGGTCAATTCAGTTGTTCAGTTTTTGTTCCTGTCACACAAGAAGACTCTCCCATGTTAGTGTGAGTCCTGGGGGACTGGCAACAGGACAAATCAGTTGCCCCTCTCTCTCTCTCTCTCTCTCTCTCTCTCTCTCTCTCTCTCTCCTCTCTCTCTCTCTCTCTCTCTCTCTCTCTCTCCTTTATGTCTAGGATGACAGGACAGCAAGCAAAGAACGATGAAAAGATATTACAAGTGGTAACGGAAGCATACAAAACACACACAAAACACACACTGAACACACACACACCACACACACCACACACACACACACACACACACACACACACACACACACACACACACACTATACACACACGCGCTCACACGCACGCACTCATGCTTACACACACGCACTCACGCAATCTGAGCACTCTCAAATGCAGACGGAAAATGCAGAAGTGTATTGCATTCAGATGTGTTAAGACCGATGGTTTCAGAACTGAATGTCTTCACATCTTTCTTTATTGGCAATCTTTATATATTTCATTTAGTTATATTTGTAGGTCTACGTTTATTAGTTTATATGAATATATCTTTGTTTGTTTCCACCATTCATGAATCTATCTGTTTATGTCTTTACTTAGTTTTGTATTTGTTTATTTGTTCATATATTCACTCATGTGTTTATTTATCTATTGATTCATTTATCTATTTATTTAAATTAAATAGTTATTTTTTCTGTTCATTTATTCATTTATTTACGTAATCCCCTGGCTATATATTAGTTTATTTTATTCACTTATTGATTCATCATTCATTTATCTATTTCCTTCTTTCTTCCTTTTCTTTCTTTCTTTCTTTTTTTTTTTTCTTTCTTTTTCTTTCTTTCTTTCTTTCTTTTTCTTTTCTTCTCTTTCTTTCTTTCTTCTTTGCTTGCTTGCTTGCTTTCTATCTTTCTCTATCTATCTATCTATCTATCTATCTATCTATCTATCTATCTATCTATCTATCTATCTATCTATCTATCTATCTATCTATCTATATATCTATCTGCGTACCTCTCTAATTATATATTTATCTATCTCTATCTACCGACATACCTACCTAACTACTTACCTACCCATCTGACTATCTGTCTGTCTGTCTGTCTGTCTCTCTGTCGGCCTATCTATTTATGTATTTATCTCTATATCTACATAGTAATTTATTGTTTATTCAGAAAATGAGAGGCGTAGTTACCGCCAAGGACACAAACAAATAAAGTACAGGAAAAAAAGGCAACGACAACATTTAGGACAGTGAAAACACAAGAACGAGAAACCACTTTTCTTCTCATATCGGAGTAAAAATCAAAATTGTTTATTTACACAAAGTGATATAGGTACCCACAATTCCTCTGTTTGAAGGTAGAAAAACTAAACCAAGTACTTGCAATACCCTTGACCAACATTTACTCTACTACAAAAAGTATGTGACAAGGTACCTCCATCGCAGACGTTCCTGTCTGGTGAGTGAGGGACGAAATGTGATGAAGAGAAATGAGGGATGAAGTGTGATGAAGAGAAGTGAGGGATGAAGTGTGATGAAGAGAAGTGAGGGATGAAGTGTGATGAAGAGAAGTGAGGGTTGAAAGGATGAAGAGGAGTGAGGGATGAAGTGTGATGAAGAGAAATGAGGGATGAAGTGTGATGAAGAGAAATGAGGGATGAAGTGTGATGAAGAGAAATGAGGGACGAAATGTGATGAAGAGAAATGAGGGATGAAGTGTGATGAAGAGAAGTGAGGGATGAAGTGTGATGAAGAGAAGTGAGGGATGAAGTGTGATGAAGAGAAGTGAGGGTTGAAAGGATGAAGAGGAGTGAGGGATGAAGTGTGATGAAGAGAGAAATGAGGGATGAAGTGTGATGAAGAGAAATGAGGGATGAAGTGTGATGAAGAGAAGTGAGGGATGAAGTGTGATGAAGAGAAGTGAGAGATGAAGTGTGATGAAGAGAAGTGAGGGATGAAGTGTGATGAAGAGAAGTGAGGGTTGAAAGGATGAAGAGGAGTGAGGGATGAAGTGTGATGAAGAGAAGTGAGGGATGAAGTGATGAAGAGAAGTGAAGGATGAAGTGTGATGAAGAGAAGTGAAGGATGAAATGATGAAAAGAGAAGTGAGGGATGAAGTGTGATGAAGAGAGAAGTGAGGGATGAAGGAATGAAGAGGAGTGAGGGATGAAGTGTGATGAAGAGAAGTGAGGGATGAAGTGATGAAGAGAAGTGAGGGATGAAGTGTGATGAAGAGAAGTGAGGGATGAAGTGATGAAGAGAAGTGAGGGATGAAGGGATGAAGAGAAGTGAGGGATGAAGCGTGATGAAGAGAAGTGAGGGATGAAGTGATGAAGAGAAGTGAGGGATGATGAAGTGATGAAGAGAAGTGAGGGATGAAGTGATGAAGAGAAGTGAGGGATGAAGTGTGATGAAGAGAAGTGAGGGATGAAGTGACGAAGAGAAGTGAGGTATGAAGTGATGAAGAGAAGTGAGGGATGAAGCGTGATGAACAGACGTGAGGGATGAAGCGTGATGAACAGACGTAAGGGATGAGGTGTGATGAACAGACGTGAGGGATGAAGTGATGAACAAACGTGAGGGATGAAGTGATGAGGAAGGAAGTGAGGGATGAAGTGAGATGAAGAGAAGTGAGGGGATGAAGTGATGAAGAGAAAAAAAGGGATGAAGTGATAAAGAGAAGTGAGGGATGACGTGATGAAGAGAAGTGAGGGACGAAGGGATGAAGAGAAGTGAGGGACGAAGGGATGAAGAGAAGAGAAGTGAGGGATGAAGTCCGATGAAGAGAAGTGAGGGATGAAGTGTGATGAAGAGAAGTGAGGGATGAAGTGTGATAAAAAGAAAGTGAGGGATGAAGGATGAAGATGAAGAGAAGTGAGGTATGAAGTGTGATGAAGAGAAGTGAGGGATGAAGGGATGAAGAGAAGTGAGGGAGGGAAGTGTGATGAAGAGAAGTGAGGGATGAAGTGAATGAAGAGAAGTGAGGATGAAGAGATGAAGAGAAGTGAGGGATGAAGTGATGAAGAGAAAAGAGGGATGAAGTGATGATGAGAGAAGTGTGGAATGAAGTGTGATGAAGAGAAGTGAGGGATGAAGTGTGATGAAGAGAAGTGAGGGATGAAGTGATGGAGAGAAGTGAGGAATGAAGTGTGATGAAGAGAAGTGAGGGATGAAGTGTGATTAAGAGAAGTGAGGGATGAAGACATAAAGAGAAAAGAGGGATGAAGTGATAAAGAAAAGTGAGGGATGAAGTGATGAAGAGAAGTGAGGGATGAAGTGTGATGAAGAGAAGTGAGAGGATGAAGGGATGAAGAGAAGTGCGGATGAAGTGTGATGAAGAGAAGTGAGGGATGAAGTGTGATGAAGAGAAAGTGAGAGATGAAGTGATGAAGAGAAGTGAGGGATGAAGTGTGACGAAAAGAAGTGAGGGATGAAGTGTGATGAAGAGAAGTGAGGGATGAAGTGATGAAGAGAAGTGAGGGATGAAGTGTGATGAAGAGAAGTGAGGGATGAAGTGTGATGAAGAGAAGTGAGGGATGAAGTGAGGGATGAAGTGTGATGAAAAGAAGTGAGGGATGAAGTGATGAAGAGAAGTGAGGGATGAAGTGTGATGAAGAGAAGTGAGGGATGAAGTGATGAAGAGAAGTGAGGGATGAAGTGTGATGAAGAGAAGATGAGGGAATGAAGGGTGAAGTGTGAAGAGAAGTGAGGAATGAAGTGTGATGAAGAGAAAGTGAGGGATGAAGTGTGATGAAGAGAAGTGAGGGATGAAGTGATGAAGAGAAGTGAGGGATGAAGTGATGAAGAGAAGTGAGGGATGAAGTGATGAAGAGAAGTGAGGGATGAAGTGTGATGAAGAGAAGTGAGGGATGAAGTGATGATGAGAGAAGTGAGGGATGAAGTGATGAAGAGAAGTGAGGGAAGAAGTGTGATGAGAGAAGTGAAGGATGAAGAAGTGATGAAGAGAAGTGATGAAGAGAAGAAGGGATGAAATGATGATGAGAAGATGAGTGGAAGTGAGGGAGAAGTGATGAAGAGAAATGTGATGAAGAGAAGTGAGGGATGAAGTGTGATGAAGAGAAGTGAGGGATGAAGTGTGATGAAGAGAAGTGAGGGATGAAGTGTGATGAAGAGAAGTGAGGGATGAAGTGATGAAGAGAAGTGAGGAATGAAGTGTGATGAAGAGAAGTGAGGGATGAAGTGTGATGAAGAGAAGTGAGGGATGAAGTGAAGAAGAGAAGTGAGGGATGAAGTGTGATTAAGGGAAGTGAGGGATGAAGTGATAAAGAGAAGTGAGGGATGAAGTGATGAAGAGAGTGAGGGATGAAGTGATGAAGAGAAGTGAGGGATGAAGTGTGATGAAGAGAAGTGAGGGATGAAGTGAAGATGAAGAGAAGTGAGGGATGAAAGTGATGAAGAGAAGTGAGGGATGAAGTGTGATGAAGAGAAGTGAGGGATGAAGTGATGAAGAGAAATGAGGGATGAAACGTGATGAAGAGATGTGGGGGATGAAATTTGATGAATAGAACTGGCCAGAGGTTTTTTGGCATCATAGATCAGCCATGTGCTCCCAGGGTTCCCGGGAGGGGAGAGAATCCAGAGAAACTGGAACTGTCGTTTTATGTCTGGCAATAATTGTCTTGCTGTGTCCTCCACATGGGATGGAGAACAGGGCAGAGAATTAGCCGTCTCCCGGGACTTTGGAACTAAAACTAATTTCTTTCGCATATTACCTGGAGCAAAATTGAAATTGCATTGATAAAACACAAACACAGCCATCGGCAAGCTTGCGCGCACGCGCACACACACACACACACACACACACACACACACACACACACACACACACACACACACACACACACACACACACGCACACACACCTTCTGCACACAAGCTGTCGGTTGACTTTCTTTCTACTGTCGCAGAATATCGTTCTTTTACTCACTGCACACCTTTGTATTGAATTTATTAATGCTAACTGCCGTCTTTTTTTTTTTTCCTGTAAGATATATGGGATGATAATGGTGCCAAGTCTGCGACTTCTCTCACAGGAGTAATGCGGTGTGTGGTGGTGACTGAATTAGCACCAATATTTCTTTGGCTGTACCAGACTTTTGCAGGAGACTGTATTAACGCTCTGTGTAGCAAAGTCGAGTTAGCGTGTGATGTACCGAGGAGGTAGCGATAGACAGTTAGCGTGTGATGTACCGATAGGAGGTTAGCGATAGACAGTTAGCGTGATGAACGATGTACCGAGGAGTTAGGCGATAGACGAGCGAGTTAGCGTGTGTGTAATTGTGACCGAGGAGGTAGCGATAGACAGTTAGCGTTTCGTTGGCGTGTAATGGACTGAGGAGGTAGTAGCGATAGACAGAGTTAAGCGTGTAATAGACTGAGGAGGTAGCTACACGCAGACTCAGCGTGTGATGGACAAAGCCACTGAGGAGGTAGCGACAGACAGACTCAGCGTGTGATGGACAAAGACACTGAGGAGGTAGCGACAGACAGACTCAGCGTGTGATGGACAAAGCCACTGAGGAGGTAGCGACAGACAGACTCAGCGTGTGATGGACAAAGCCATTGAGGAGGTAGCGACAGACAGACTCAGCGTGTGATGGACAAAGTCACTGAGGAGGTATCGAC
>JADBJO010030200.1:12500-18168 GCA_016801955.1 Conus betulinus | reverse complement strand
CTGTCCTCTCTCCGCCTCTCGCTCTCTCTTCTCTCCTCTCTCTCTTCTCTCTCTCTCTCCTCTATCCATTTGTGTCCTCTGTATGCGTATGTTGCTCTACCGTCTTGACTCTGTCGTCGTGCTGCCTGTTTCTCTCTCTCTCTCTCCATCTCTCCTCTCTCTCTCTCGCTCTCTCTCTCTCTGTCTCTACCCATTTGTGTTTTGGTTTTTTTGTCTGTATGTTGTATGTGTCTGGCTTGTATGAACTGGTCTTTTTTCTTTAATTATATTATTTTCGATAAGATTTATTAAAGGATTAATGAGGGCATGCACTTCTTAAACCTGATGGTTTGGTGCATTTGTCATTATCGAACTTATCGTTCGCGTGTGTGTGTGTGGGCGTCGTGTAGTGTTGTGTGTGTGTGTGTGTGTGTCCCTGTGTTGTGTTGTATCAGGCTTTAAAATAAAACCTACAGAAATTAGCTACTTATAGGTTGCATGACGCGTGCCCTATCCTTGCCAAGCCGTTTCGTACCGTTTAGCTAGGTAGTTTAGTTCGCGTAGTTGTGGTAGTTAACTGCTCCTTTTCTGTTTTGTTATGATGAAGTGTTATATATGGATGTAACCCTTCATGGACAACCCGGTGGCTCGAAGGGGCCCATCCATCCCACATCCATCACAACATGGCCCCATCTCATCACCCATCCACCCGCCGGCCCCACCCATAACCACCCCTCATCCATGGCCCCCACCCACCATATGGAATAATGCGATTACATTCATTTTCATTCGTTACCATCCCCCCACTTCTACTATCTCTTTTCTCTATCTCTCTTTCTCTCCCCAATCTCTATCTTCGCTCTCTCTCTTCGCCTCTCCTCTATCTCTCTCTCTCATCTCTCCCCACTCTCTCTCTCCCCACTCTCTCTCTCTATCTCTGTCTAGCTCGCTCTCTCTCTCTCGCTTCTCTCAATTTGTGTGTCTGTATGCGTATATGCCTGCCTGTCCTGTCTGCGGTCTGTCTTGTCATCTCTCTCCTCGCATCTCTCTCTCTCTCTCTCTCTCTCTATGCGAGCCAGCGTGAAGCACACACACACACACACACACCACACACCACACCAATTACACACGACGTACCACACACACACACAACACACACGCAACGCACACGCACACACACACACACACACAAACACACATACACATGAGCACATCCCCCACGCCCGCGCAGCCCACAACACACACACCACACAACACACACAACACACAACCCAACACACAACACACCCACACACCAAATACCCATACATTACACGCACACAAACCACACACAACAACACACACACACCAACACCCACACGACAACAACTCACACAACACACGCCACGCACACACACACACACACGAACACCCACACAACACACGCACCACACAACACACACACACACGCGCGCGCGCGCGCGTCGACTGCCGCGCGCACACACCACACACACACACACACCAAAAACACACAACACATTTTACACACAAACTCACCACTCACCACACTACACACACACTCACACCACACACGCTCGCAGCGGCGGCAGCCGCCGGCGCACAACCACTACACACGCACACACCACACACAACACACTCAACTAGCACAAACACACAACACACACACACACGCACACCACATACACACACACACACACAAACACAAACACAAACAAACACAACAAGGCGCAGCGCGCAGCGCCGGCGCGCGCGCACGCACGCATACACACACCACAAAAACCACACACACACCAACACAATCACAAGACCACACACACAAACACACACACACACACACACACACACACAACACACACACGATTGGTGTTTCCCCTATTTCCGTTGTCTGTTTCCTTCTGTGTAGGTCGTTAGGTCAGTCTACTGTTCCTTCCTCTTGTTATTGCGGTTCTGTGTGTTGTGTGTGCGTGTGCCTGTGTGGTGTGTGTGTGTTGTGTGTGTGATGTTTGTGTGTGGTGCGTAGCGTGCGGCGTGGCGTTGAGTGCGTGAAGTGTGTGGTGTGTGTGTGTGTGTGCGCCGCGCGTTGTGTGTGTGTGTGTGGAGAGAGACAAGAGAGACCAGGGGAGAGAGAGTTGGAGAGAGAGACACAGTACAGACAGAGACAGACAACCAGACAAAAACAGGATAGGACAGCGACTACAGGGACAAGAAGAGAAAGGGACAACAGACAGACAACAGAATATATAAACAAACCAGACAGACAGGAACAGGGACAGAGCAGGCATACAGAAGACAGGGACCGATATGGCATGAGAACAGAAACAAGAATGCAAAGAGCAGAAGATAGGTCAGAATGTTACAACGGTACATTTTTTTTACACACACAAACCAACACACACGTACACGCGCGTCGCTCACGCGCGTTGACACCACACGCACTATACTAGTCTCTCTCTCTAGCTCTCTCTCTCTCTCTCTATCTCTCTCTCTTCTCTCTCTGAATCTCGCTTTCTCTCTATCTCAATGTCTCTCTCTCTCGCTCTCTCTCCTCTCTCTTCTCTCACACACACACACACACACACACACACACAACACAACAAAACACACACACACACACACAAACACAACACACACACACCAGCGCGCGCGCGCATCTCACACCACCACACGCACATACCCATCACACACGCACACGCACACACATACACATAAACACACATGTACACACACCACACACACACACACACACACACACACACACACGCTCACCACACACACACACACACCACACACTTCACACACACCACCACACACACACACACACACACACACACACACACACACGCAAACGCACCGCACGCATTGCACGCACGCACGCACGCACGCGCACGCACGCACGAACACCACACTCAACACAACACAAATCACACACCACACACACAACACACACACACACAAACACACAACTTTGTGTGTGTGAGACAGAGACAGAGACACAGAGAGAGAAAGAGGGAGAGATAGAGAGAGACTGACAGACAGAGACAACAGACAACAGACAGACAGACAGACAGGCAGACAGGCAGACAGACATACAGGGACAGACTCAGATACTGAATGAGAACAGAAACAAGAATGCAAAGAGCAGAATAGGTCGGAATGTACAACGTTACATTTTTTTTTACATACACACACGTACACATACTCTCTCTCTCTGTCTCTCTCTCTCTATTTCTCTCTCTCTCTCTCTCTCTCTCTCTCTCTCTCTCTCTCTCTCTCTCTCTCTCTCTCTCTCTCTCTCTCTCTCTCTCTCTCCATGCAGGACACTATCAAATGCTTTCTGAAAATCCATGTAGACCCTGTCAAGTGAGCCTCTGTCATCTTGTATTTTGGTTCGTGTGTCCATGACATAAAGACGCTGGGATGATAATTACATGACCTTCCTTGCACAAAAACCACGTAGCTCGTCACATTTGAGAGCTTGTGTGTGTGTGTGTGTGTGTGTGTGTGTGTGTGTGTGTGTGTGTGTGTGTGTGTGTGTGGGGG
This sequence comes from Conus betulinus, assembly GCA_016801955.1. Taxonomy (NCBI): domain Eukaryota; kingdom Metazoa; phylum Mollusca; class Gastropoda; order Neogastropoda; family Conidae; genus Conus; species Conus betulinus. The sequence goes on along the minus strand of JADBJO010030200.1, from coordinate 14,649 downwards.
GGGGGGGGGGGGGGCGAGAGAGGCATGACAAATTATTTATGTATGAATCTTTCCATGACTTCACAAAGGATAAGGCTTATGATTAATTGATAGCTTGCTGCCTTTCTACGAACTTTCTTCGGGAATTATTCCCAAATTCAATGAATTTCTAAAAAAAAAAAAAAATTTAAAAAATTTAAAAAAAAAATAAAAAAAGCAGAATAGATGGAAGAATGAGTACAGCAGCAGTCTTTGACAAAAGCATAGGCTTAACAGCCCATCAGGACTCGGCGCTTTCTCAGTGTGAAGACTTGATAGTAATTTTTAAAAAATCCTTTTCGATTGGTACCTCAAGTCATTCAGCTGATTAGCAAGTTAATAGTCAAGGTGGCGTGGGGGAAGCAAGTGTGTGTGTAGGGGGTAGGGGGGGAGACACTTGAGGTGTCAGGCGCTCACACACTCACACACTCTTACACACACACACACACACACACACACACACACACACACACACTGCCTCCATTCCTTTTCGACATTCTTTACGTACATTCCCCATCTTCGTAATTTTTTTTTTGTCATGTAATATAAACAGCTTTTTTTTTTTTTTTTCTTTTTTTTTTCTTTGCTTTGTTTTGTTTTGTCTTTTACTTTGTTTTATTTGTTTGTTTTTGCTTTTTTTTTTTTTTTTTTGGGGGGGGGGGGGGGGGGGGGGTAGGTGCTGTTTTTCTTTTTTCCTCTTCTTTTTTTTTTTACTCCTTACTTTTGAGACATGACACTTTTCAGGGTGAAATTTTTAGCAAACCATTGCCTTGACCATTTCATACACTATATAGATCATCTCGGAAAGTATGTGATGACCCCATTTTGTCACTGTTTATGGAAACTGTAGTTTCGTCGGCGACGCTCTGAACAAAGGCCCGTTAGTCATTAAGGTAAACGACGAACAGTATCGGACCAAACCCATTTCCCTGTGGGATTCCATTCATAAGGACAGTTTCTTGTGACTGAAGGCAGTTGAAAACATCTCTTTTTAGCGTCTGCTGCTTTAAAATCCTGTATCCAGTATATCGTGTTTGCCTCAAACAGTGTGAGCGTGGACTTTCGAGTCGTCCATGTTGCTATCAAATGCTTTCTGAAAAATCCATAAAGACTATGTCAAGTGAGCCTCTGTCATCTTGTATTTTGGTTCATGTGTCCATGACATAAAGACGATGGATGATATATGACTTTCCTTGCACAAAACCACGTAGCTCGTCATATTTGAGAGTTTGTTTGTGTGTGGTGTGTGTGTGTGTGTGTGTGTGTGTGTGTGTGTGTGTGTGTGTGTGTGTGTGTGTGTGTGTGATGGGGTGGAGGGGGGGCATGACAAATTGTTCATGTATGAATCTTTCCATGACTTCACAAAGGATAAGGCTTACTGGCCAGAAGTTATTAGTTGATAACTTGCTGCTTTACTTACGGTTAAACGTAACACGGCCCAACCACCAGACCTCGGGAATTATTCCCACATGCAATGAATTTCTAAAAAAAAAAAAAAAAAAAAAAAAAAAAAAAAAAAGCAGAACAGATGGAAGAATGAGTACAGCAGCAGTATTTGACAAAAGCATAGGCTTAACAGCCCATCAGGACTCGGCGCTTTCTCAGTGTGAAGACTTGATAGTAATTTTTAAAAAAATCCTTTTCGATTGGTACCTCAAGTCATTCAGCTGATTAGCAAGTTAATAGTCAAGGTGGCGCGGGAGAAGCAGGTGTGTGTGTGGAGGGGGGGAGGGGAGGAGGGGGAGGGGGAGGAGACACTTGAGGTGTCAGGCAAGTCACCCTCTTCCTTTACTGCCGTCGTCTTTCTTCACTGTTTGACTTAGGTTGTTTTTTTTTCACTCACACACGTAAGCACCACGCACACGCACGCACACACGCGCGCACGCGCGCGCACACACACACACACACACACACACACACACACACACACACACACACATACAAGAGAAAGAGAGAGAGAGAGACAGACAGAGACAGAGACAGACAGTCACCTAGACTGATAGACAGACAGACATGCAGACAAAAAGACAGTGACAGAGGCAGGCAGACAGACAGACAGACAGAAACAGGGACTGGGAGCCAAACAGAGTGACAGAGACAGAGAGGCGGGAGAATGATTGATGGGGCTGAA
>JADBJO010030200.1:0-7500 GCA_016801955.1 Conus betulinus | reverse complement strand
TAATTTCTCATCTTCTGTTGATAGGATAAGCGGAGAGAGTGAGAGAGAGCACCGATCGGCTCATCATTTACGTGTATATGTGGTGGTGACACGAGGCAGGACTTTAACAACTCTCCCTCCGTTAGTAAGTTCAGACCTCGATATGACGTTGACGTTTACCGCCGTCCTCGTTTTAAAGGGAGATAATCGTTTTTTAAGGGAGATAATCGAATTTCTGTGTGGTGCCGACAGATGTCGCCACGCTCACTCGCTACTGCTGATAGCGGCGGGGCACACATTCCTTCGGTAACTATGGCCTGGATAGCTGACACTCGGATTAGATAGCCAATCTAGCTCAGGCTAGGAGGTCCTTGTATCTCCATGCGCTCTTGACCTTTGATGATTCCCGCGCATGAAAACTTTGAGGCAGAAACGTAAACGAAAAAGTAGCCCACCAACTATTCCGGCGAACGAAAGAGACCAACAAATTACAAGACAAAACACGACGCGTTTCGACCTCTTTGGTCCTCTTTTCTTCAGGCAAGACAAATAACATTCAAGACAATGACAGCGAAGAACGAACAATCACTTACCTCCTGAAATTAAAGCCGAGTGTGTGTGTGTGTGTGTGTGTGTGTGTGTGTGTGTGTGTAAGACTGAGACTGAAACAAGTCGAAAACACTGATGAAAACCAGCCAATATAGAAAATAAACAGTCAAAACATCTGAAGGTGCATCTTGACGGTTAATTCCATAACGCGACACGAAAACTGACAAGTACGTTTCCGATAAACAAGTGGACTTTAGACGTTACGAAACTGAAATGCCCAAAACAATGACTGTCCACCTCGCCGCGGTCAGTATGAAAATGTTCATGCCGACTACGATCTTTAGGAGTTGGTTTATTGCTTTGTGCATTGGCTGCTGTGTGTAATAACGCGCGAAGAAGAAATACTTGTCGAAAATCTGCTTGCCTGCTTGCCACGCCTATTTATGTGTAAAAATCGGCATTCCTTGCACCCTGCTTTTGTGTGTTTATTTGGAGTCTGGTTTTTCGTGTGTGTGTGTGTGTGGGGGTGGGGGGGGGGGGGGGGGGGGGGGGGGGGGGGGGGGGGGGGGGGGGGGGGGGGGGGGGGGGGGGGTTGTGTTTGTTTTTGTTTGTTTCTTTGTTGTTGGTGTTTTTTTTTGCCAAAGAACTTTGAGTTAAGCCATGTTTATTTTAATCATACCGAAAAACCGTAATATGATGTAAGCTCTGAGCAATTTTTTTAAACATAAAGGAAATTTACACGTCAAAGAATGGTAATCTTTTCTTGTCAACAAGTGGATTTGTTTTTGCTTTTTTTTTTTAAAACACAAAGATGTGGTGTGGAAAGGATGTGTACGTGTGTATGTGTGTGTGTGTGTGTGTGTGGGTGTGTATGTGAGCGTGTGTGCGTGTGTGTGTGTGTGTGAGCGCGCACGCGCACTCGTGCGCACTCACGCGCTTGCCAATGCCTGTCTCAAATCACTGGACCAACTCCAAAAATGGCACAGTACGTGGGGGGATAATGGCGCTTTTCTTACCAGCCACCCTAGTGAAGTGGATAGTGTTGCAAACTCCCGGCTGGGAGATCGTGTGTTCAAAGCCCCAAGCGGCTCCTGCCCAAGTTAAGTTTTATTTGTGCTCAGCTGGCAAACACTGGGAACGCACACCCAGTTTCGTTCACTTAAATAGATATGTCTCTGAAAGTATTGCTCAAATTTCCTGACCAATACTGCAAGGTGTCTGTGTCTCTCGGGCCTGGTTGACGCCAACGGGATATATATGTACGAAGTAAGCGTTAGAGCACAACCCTATAATGTAGACCTCAGACCCGAATGGAAATCCATAGCATCATCTTCATCATTCCGAGTCATCCTCATCGGTGAGCACACACACACACACACACACACACACACACACACACACACACCAACACACACCTCTCTCAAATCTCTGCGGTGACCTCAGTTTCAGTTGCCTCTCCACGTCTGTGCTTTGATTTGTTCCGTCAGGATTTCCGTCGGGGTCAGCAGTATTGGCGAAATTCACGGGGACTGTCGTCAGACGGACGTGCCCCCCCCCCCCCCCCCCCCCCCCCCCCCCCCCGTGGACTCGGCGGGCAGTGCCCAGTGTCTTCTCTGAGTAGGGGTGGGGGTGAGGGGAGGGTGGAGGGTGGGGATTTCATGACGACTTGACATTGACCGCTCCCTGTGCATTGCCCGTGTGTGGGACCTGTACAAACACACGCGCCCGCGTGCGCCACGCACGCACGCACGCACGCACTCGGAATGCGCGCGAACACACACACACACACACACACACACAAACACACACACAACACAACACACACACACACACACACACAAGAAACGTTGGGGAAGAGAGCGAGAGACAGAGACACAAAATCATAGATAGCACTGAACCTATTAGAGAAGGAGAGAGAGAACGGATATTGGGGAGAGAGAGAGAGAGGCGAGAGACTGAGAGAGATGAGACAGGAGGTGGAGAGGAGAGAGAGAGAGGGAGAGGAGAGAGAGAGGAGAGCGGCCACATGGAGAAGAGGAGACAGATGAGACAGACAGAGAGGACAGACGACAGGGAGACCAGACAGACAGACAGAATGAATGACAGACAGAATGATGGTTTATTCACGTGGCCGTAGCCCCTCACAGAGAGAGAGAGAGAGAGAGAAGAGAGAGAGATGAGAGAGAGGGAGAGAGGAGAGAGACAGAGAACAGACAGACAGACAGACAGACCGACAGACAGATGGTGTGTCAGGAGGAGAGAGAGTGAAAGGGAAGGGGAAAGAACGTGTCCGTGTATAAATGAAAAGTGATTATATCATGGAAAGCAAAAAAAAAAAAAAAAAAAGAAAAAAAAAGACACGTGCTGGACTCATTTCCTAATTCGCAGTGCGTAACAACCGATCTACGTCATGAATGACCTCACCCCACCATTTCATAATGATAATATAAGAAAGAAAGAAAGAAAAGGGAAGAAAGAAAGAAAGAAAAGAAAAAAGAAAAAAAGAAAAAAAAAGAAAAAGGACAGAAAAAGGTTGGGATCAATCATCTGATCTGCTGTCATCGACCGACCGTTTTCTTTTCTTTATTTTTTTTAATGATTTTTTTTTTTTTTTTTTTTTACCTTTTAGGTCGTGGGTGTACCCAAACTAGTGACTTTTCATTGGATACATCCGCGCAGTCACTGTCACCTGATTTCCTAAACAGACGAAGAGAGAGAGAGAGAGACGAGAGAGAAGAGAGAGAGAGAGAGCGAGAGAGAGAGAGAGAGAGAGAGAGAGAGATACTTTAGAATGGAAACGAAGAAATGCTATGTGTGTCTGGTGTGTCTGTGTGTGTCTGTCCGTCCATGGTCAAAATGTGTTCCGCTCGCTCCAGACAAAACTACTGGCCCGATCTTTCTGAAAATTTGTAGGTATGTTCATTATGGGTCACGGATGATGCCCGATGTTTTAGTTTACCGGTTTTTAGTAACGGCTGTAACGGCCTGTAACGGTTTTTTCTTCTTTATGGAATATCTCAGAAAGTACTTAGCCGATCCTTGTGAAATTAGCAGGTATGTTCATTATGGGTCTCGGATGATGCCCGATGTTTTTAGTTTACCCCGGTATAGCCGTTACTAACGGCTGTAACAGCATGTAACGGTTTTTCTTCTTAGTAGAATATCTCAGAAAGTACTTGGCCGATCTTTGTGAAAATTAACAGGTATGTTCATTATGGTTACGGATGATGCCCGATGTTTAGTTTACCGTTACACAGCCGTTACTAACGGCTATAACGGCATGTAACGGGTTTTCTTCTTTATGGAATATCTCAGAAAGTACTTGGCTGATCTTTGCGAAAATTAGCAGGTATGTTCATTATGGGTCTCGGATGATGCCCGATACTTTATTTTACCCCGTTATAGCTGTTACCAACGACTGTAACGGCCTGTAGCGGTTTTTTCTTCTTTATAGAATATCTCAGAAAGCACTTGGCCGATCTTTGTAGGTATTTTCATTATGGGTCACAATAATGCCCGATGTTTTAGTTTGCCGTTATACCGTTACTAACGGCTGTAACGGCCTGTAACGTTTTTTTTTTTTTCTTTTTTCTTTATGGAATATCTCCGAAAGTACTTGGCCGATCTTTGTGAAAATTTGCAGGTATGTTCACTATGGGTTACGGATGATGCCCAATGTTTTAGTTTACCGTTATAGTCGTTACTAACGGCTGTAACGGCCTGTAACTTTTTTTCTTCTTTATGGAATATCTCAGAAAGTACGTGGCCGATCTTTATGGAATATCTCAGAAAGTACGTGGCCGATCTTTTCTGAAAATTTGTAGGTGTGTTAATTATGGGTCACGGATGATGCCCAATGTTTTACTTTACCGTTATAGCCGTTGCTAACGGCTGTAACGGCCTATAACGGTTTTTCTTCTTTATGGAATATCTCAGAAAGTACTTGGCCGATATTTCTGAAAATTTGTAGGTATGTTTCATTATGGGTCACGGATGATGCCCGATGTTTAAGTTTACCGTTATAGCCGTTACTAACGGCCCATAATGGTTTTCTTCTTTATGGAAAAATCTCAGAAAGTTCTTGGCCGATCTTTCTGAAAATTTGTAAGTATGTTCATTATAGGTCACAGATGATGGCCGATGTTTACCAGAATAGCCATTACTAACGGTTACACCAGCCCAAGACGGTTTTTAACTCTCATCCCTCCGGAAGACGCCACCACGTCCGTCCAACGACAGCTCCCATGGACTCGCCGATACCGGTGACCCCGACGGAATCGAACCAAGGCCACAGACGTGGAGAGGACATCAAAAACTGAGGTCACCAATGAGTCGCAGAGCATGAAGGGCCACATAATTTGAGACTCTTTTTTTATGCTTGTTCGATGAGAATGAGGATAATAAAGATGATGCTTCTGATTTCCTTTTCGGTCTGAGACTGCATGGCGAGAGGCTGCACACTACGTTTACTTTTCATCCACATACCCCGGCGTCAACCAGCCCGAGAGAAAACAGACAACTGCAGTGTTGGTCAGGAAATTTGAGCAACATTCTCAGAGACGCATCCATTAAGTCGATGAAAACTCGACTGTGTGGTCCCAGTCTTCCCAGCCGAGCCCCAGCAACTCAACTCCCCGGTGGGAGCCGGGTCGGGGCAGCAAAATCTCACACAGGCTCTGATGGGAATCGAACCCACGACCTCCCAGCCGGCAGCTCGAGACGCTAACCACTTTGCCACGGCGGCTGATGAGGAGAGAGACTTTATTCCCAAGTGTAACAGTTAAATAAGAAGCAGCTTTTTCTTCCAGCTGGCTCTTGTTCCTTCAGAGTCTAAGGACACTACTACACAACATTAGAACAAATGATTTCATAACAAAAGAAGATGATTCATAATTACTAGCAGGGGTAAAGAAAACCATTCACACTAAATCTCGTCTCTCTCTCTCTGTCTCTCTCTCTCTCTCTCTCTCTCTCTCTCTCTCTCTCCTCTCTCCCCGCTCTTCTCCCGTCTCTCTCTCTCTTTGTCGTGTATAATATTCCTATGCAGAAAGAGGACACAAGATTCCATCTGTCGCCAAAATAACGTCAGCAGCTTAGCATAAAACAAGATCGGTTTTTTAAGGCAGTATAGTGAGGAATATGAGATCATGCTCTTGATTCAAACATGCGTTAATGTTACTTTAAAAAAAAGAAGAAAGAAGAAAGAAAGCAAGCAGAAAGAAGAAGCAGAAAGCCCAAGCAAAAAATTTGGAATACGAGAAATAATACCATTCTCAATCCTCCACCCCCTCCCCACTCCTACGAAAAGTAAATATGATGATTATATGAGCAGTGTGCTGACTCACTCAGAGAGAGAGAGAGAGCGAGGAGAGAGAGAGAGAGACTCAAGAGAGAAAAAGGACAGAAAGATGATGATTATACAGACCAGACAGAGGGACTGTGAGGCGAGACAGAAACTAGTTCTGTGTCGTTTTGCAGACAGAGAGAGAGGAGAGATGAGGAGAGAGAGACAGAGAGAGAGAGAGAGAGAGAGGGGAGAGAGAGAGAGATGAGAGAGAGACAGAGGTAGAGACAGACAGACGCCAGTAGGCGACAGAGGACAGACAGACAGACATGAGACAGACAGAGACAAATGAGAGGAGACAGCGAGACAGAAAGGCGCAGATGTCTGTTTTCGTTTTGCAGACCAGACAGTGAGAGAGATACAGACAGAGAGACATACGTATAGAGAGAGACACACACAGTGAATGACAAGAGACAGACTGACACAGAGAGAGAGAGAGAGAGAGAGGAGGAGAGAGAGAGAGAGAGAGAGAGAGGAGAAAACAGATACAGAGAGACAGACAGACACACACAACAGAAACAGAGACAGACAGACAGACAGACGGGCAGACAGACAGATACAGAGACAGAGAGAGACACTCGCAGAGGGAGACAGACAGAGAAAGAGACAAACAGAGAGAGAGAGAGAGACAGAGACAGACAGACAGACAGACAGACAGACAGACAGAGGACAGACAGACAGACAGGCAAACAGAGAGAGACAGGCAGAGAGAGAGAGAGAGAGAGAGAGAGAGAGAGAGAGAGAGAGAGAGAGAGAGAAGGGGTTGAGCCAATGTGAGATCAAAGTCCACTTGTTGCTCCGACATCAGCGCTGATAAACCTCCCTCTTACACAGATGGCAGTTACGTGATAGCACCGTTATTTTGAGCTGGGTCAGTCTGTCAGGGTCACGTCTACTCACCGTTATCGATTTGGACATAGCAGTGCGAATGGCCTGTAGTAGCTTCACCGAGTCGTTCTCTTCTTCTTCTTCTTCTTCTTCTTCTCTCTCTCTCTCTCTCTCTCTCTTCTTCTTCTTCTTCTCTCTCTCTCTCCCTCGATTGTTTGCTCGTTCGCTGTCCCTGCGCCACACACACACACACACACACACACTATACACACAAACAACACACACACACACAGGCACACACACACAAACAAACACACACACACACACACACACACACACACACACACACACACACAACACACACACACACACACATTAACACACACACACACAGACACACACACACACACACACACACACACACACACGACTCGAGACTCAAATGGCGGAGACACTCAGCTTCTAATTTTTCCTCAAGCAAAAGTTGTCGCATTAGAAGGTCCCAGGATGAAGACAAGAAGTGGATATACGCGATCAGCTACAAGTCCGACCAGTGTGACTGCACGAAACGTTAGGGCAGCTGGACGAGCACTGACAACATCTGCAGCGAGTATCGGAGTCCGGACCGAGCAATCTGCACCATCAACTGACAAACGTACCGCTAAGACTTCAGACGCAATATGTCCAATCAGCGATCGACCCTACGTTACCAGCTCAGAGACGCCCGATTCTGTAAAAAGTGCAGATTCAGATTTGAAGCAAGTCATTTTGACCCTCTGCGATCGGGTATCATCATTGGA
>JADBJO010030199.1:7500-18170 GCA_016801955.1 Conus betulinus | reverse complement strand
AAGAGAGAGAAGAGAGAGAGAGAGAGAGTTCATCTGCATCCTGATACATAGAGCCAGATTCCTGTTCCCGGGCCCTGTTGCAATCTGTCATTGTGAAGAGGAACATATCATCGTGGGTCGCTCTTTGTTGTCCACGTGACAGTGGCCTGGTTCATGGGCCTGTGCTCGCCCTCATTCTCTTTGTGGGCGCTTTCTTGTCCTGTTTGCACAGTCCAACACATCAATGCAGAACATTTGGTAACTTTGTACGTCATTGTAGAATCATTCTGGAAATTTACAGTCATTGTAAGAAGCACTTTGTGAACGCCCTTAAAGGCCGTCTTGCAGCAGGACACTAGGCAAATTTGCAGTCATTGCAGAACACTTGGTAACTTTGCAGTCGTACGAGACACTAAAGCAACTTTGCAGTCGTTGCAGAAGACTTGGTCAACTCGAAGACATTGAGCAACCTTGCTGTCATTGCGAAGCACTCTGTATAATCTTAAAGGCACTTGGTACCGCCCCATAACCTTGGCAGTCATTGCAATAATCGCTCTGGGACGCCTTGAAAACTCTTGTGACCTTATCAGATATTGCAGAACACTTGGTGACCTTTGACAACTCTTGGTGACCTTGCATCATTGCAGAACACTTGGTGACTTGCTGTCATTGCCAGAACACTTGGTGACCTTGTAAACTCTTGGTGACCTTGCAGTTATTGCAAAACACTTGGTTACCTTGCGTAATTCCAGAAACACTTTTTGACCTTGCAGCCATTGCAGAACACTTGGTACGCTTGCTGTCATTGCAGAACACTTGGTAACTCTTGCTGTCATTGCAGAAACACTTGGGAACCTTGCTGTCATTGCAGAAACACTTGGGACACTTTGACCTGCTGTCATTGCAGAACACTTGGTACCTTGCAGTCTTGCAGAACAATTGGGTAACCTTGCACACTTTGCAGAACACTTGGTGAACTTGCTGTCATTGCAGAACACTTGGTAACCTTGCTGTCATTGCAGCAGAAACACTTGGTAACCTTGCTGTCATTGCAGAACACTTGGGACCCTTGCTGTCATTGCAGAACACTTGGGAACCTTGCTGTCATTACAGAAACACTTGGTGACTCTTACAGTCATTGAACCTTGCAGAACACTTGGGTACCTTGCTGTCATTACAGAACACTTGGTGACCTTACAGTCATTGCAGAACACTTGGTAACCTTGCTGCCATTACCTTGCAAGAGAACAGGCAACCTTGCAGTCATTGCAGAACATTGGTAACCTTGCTGTCATTACAGAAAGCAGGGTAACCTTGCAGTCATTGCAGAAACACTTGGTAACCTTACAGTCATTACAGAAGAGCAGGTAGAACACTTGCAGTCATTGCAGAACATTGGTAACCTTGCTGTCATTACAGAAGAGCAGGTAAACCTTGCAGTTATTGCAGAGCACTTGGTAACCTTGCTGTCATTACAGAAGAGCAGGTCACCTGCAGTCATTGCAGAACACTTGGTAACCTTACAGTCATTGGCAGAACACCTGGTAACCTTTTACAGTCATTGCAGAACAGTCATGGTAACCTTGCAGAGAACACTTGGTAACTTGCAGTTATTGCAGAGCATTTTACTGGTCATTACAGAACGATTTGGTACCTTGCATTCATTGTAGAACACTTGGTGACCTTGCATTCATTGCAGAAGACTAGGTAACTTACAGTCATTGCAAAACACTTGGTTAGCCCTTGCAGTCATTGCAGAGAGACAAAGTAACCTTAGTCATGTGCTGAACTCTTGGTTATCTTGCAGTCATCGCAGAACACTTGGTAACCTTACAGTCATAGCAGAACACTTAGTGTGACCTTGCAGTCATTGCAAAAAACTAGGTAACCTTGCTGTCATTACAGAACACTTGATAACCTTGCAATCATTGCAGAAGACTAAGTGATCTTACACTCATTGCAGATCCCACAGTAACCTTGCATTCATTACAAAACACTTGATAACCTTAACCATTGCAAAGACTCTTGTTGACTTTTGCAGTCATTGCAGCACGTTTGGTAACAGTGAAGACACTTGTTAACCTTGCAAACATTACAAAAGGCTGGTAACAGTGAACCGTGAAAACATTACATGCTTGGTGAACCTTGCAGTCATTGTAGAACACTCGGTAACCTTGCAGTCATTGCGGAACACTCAGTTACCTCGCAGTCATTGCAGAACACTCGGTAACCTTGCATTCATTGCAGTATATTAGGTAACCATGAAGGCAGTTCGTAGTTTGATGCTACGTAAGAACGCTTTGTGACCTTGAAGTCATGCGGAACACTCGGTGCCTTTGGAATCATTGTAGAAACTCAGTAACATCGCAGTCAGTGCAGAACACTCGGTAACATTGCAGACCATTGCAAATCACTTGGTGCCTTTGGAGTCAATGCAGAACACTTAGTAACCTTGCAGTCATTGCAGAACACTTGGTAACCTTGCAGTCATTGCAGTATATTAGGTAACCATGAAGACAGTTCGTAGTTTGATGCCATGTAAGAACGCTTGGTGATCTTGAGGTCACTTGATCTTCTCGAGGACACCTGATCACGGTGAGTTGTTTGGTAACCGTGAAGACGATAGGTAATCGTTGAGACACTTTTTGGTCACTTAGGGCGTTTAGTAACCCTGTGGTCTGTAAAAGACACTTGGTAATCTTGAGGTCACTTGGTAGCTTTGTGGTCACGTGAGGACACTTGGTCATCTGGAGGTCACATGATAACTTTGCGGTCGCTTACGGACATTGAAGATGCGTGTTAACCTTAAATGTAGGTGGTACAGATGGGGCATGGAGGACACAGAATAAACTCAAGAACACTGGGTAGGCTTGAGGTCACAACGTTCTCTGATAATTGACGTTGGACCCCCTTTAACACCAAAAGATTATGAATCATTGTCTAGAGACTTCAGTTATGAATGTCGTTTAGAATGATGATTGTTATTTCTAATGTTTGTTTTGGAAGCCATTAGTATTTCTGATTTTTGGTTTCGCAGCAAAAACCGTATGGTCGGAAAAAAAATATGGACCCTGCCAGCTGTATATCCGTCCCAAGAGGAGAAACATTGAATTTTCTTTGCTTTTCGTTTGTTTGAGTTTTTCCCCTTTATCTGTGTTGCTGTTGTTTCCTTAGTCTATTTGTCGTTGTAATTGTTTTTTGTTGTTAGTTTTTGTTGTTTGTTTGTTTGATTTTAGAGGAGGCAGTCATTGCATTGATAACACAGAAGTGCTTCGTTTCTCAGACTCTGTCACAAATGTCACTTTTTTGAGAAATCTTGACAGGTGGGAAGAAGCGTGCATATCGTTTGTCGTTTTTTTTTAATTTATTTATTTTATTTTTTTTTACAAACGTGCCTCCATCGTAACATAATCATGAGGAGTGCTGCATCATTCGAAATCGCGACAATGCACTTTGTATTTATCAGTTAAGCAAGAATGTGAATAATCCCATCAAACCGGATTCGGTGAGTAGCAGCCGTTTTGTATCGAGCGGTCACGGTTTTCGCAACGCTCCAAGCACGCAGCAGAGTTCGTGAGCTGAGCCTCTTTTTTTCGACTTTGCCGTTTTTTTTTTTTTTCGCCACGCGCCGAATCGACACAGCGGTTTACTACTGTGACATAGAGGTATTTTTTCTTCACTATTTCGTTGTCATTTTTGCGAATGACTACTACCGGCGTCAACCCCGTCTTTGCTAAAGTCAAAGACATCCCTGACTCGAGCAACAACCAACCAACCGTCTTAGAGATTGCTTGGCAGGTGAGAGGTCAGTCGGTCAGGGGTCGATAGTCGGGGCGCAACTGATCAACGGCCTCTGAAGGATTTATCCAGCATCGACAGAGGCAAGAAATCAGCTCCTGACCCAGGGTATGAGGGTTAAGAGGGATCATTTTACAACTGGCAAATACTAACCCTTTTAGTATCTGTAGAGTGACACTGGGGAGGAGAAGCCAACAACAGAAGTGTGGGTCGACAACGTGCCCATATCAGTGGCGACTCAGAAATCGAACATTCCCTGGCGAAGGTAGGGTGTGAATTGCGTTCCTCAGTTAAAACAGAGAGAGCGAGGGATGCAGATGGAAAACTTACCTTACCCGATTTTTGACGGGACGGAGATTCGTTTTCATCACCATCCATCCCTGACGCGCCCCTGGAAAAGTTCATGAAAGTAAGTCTGTTCTGGGCTCTAAAATATATCATACGGAACAAAAGCTGGCTCAAAAAAAAAAAACCCTGATCTGTTCCAATTGCCTGGGACAGAACCACCATGCCTCGGTATGCGACAAAGAGGTTGTCTGCCGCAAGTGCAGACAGTCCGGCCCATAAGCGCAGGGATCCTCTGTGCCAGTTTTCTGTTTCAGGGACTCCGGTCGAGGACAGAGAGGACACACCGGAGAGTGGGTAACATCGTGCCAACGGACAGCGACCAGCCCGACGACAGCCACAAACGGGAGGACTGCGCAGCCAGAGGCAGGGCCCAGCGAGCGTCAGGCCACGCTCTCTGCCTCCCTGCAGCTGGAGAGCCTGTCCCGGAGCAGGTCGGAGACCCCGAAACGCCGGCGATCCAAGGAGGGGTCCAGCCCAAAAGAGGTAGCAGGGAGGGGTAAGCACCCGAAAAAAGGACAGTGGTAAATCCACCCGTCACGCTCCCCGCAGTACCAACACTGAGGTAAGCGACCAGTGTGGGCAGACGCCCGGCTTCATAGGACAGACCTCATGGTTTTCGGCCCTCGCTTGGATTACGGACATTGAGTAAGGAATTCGGAAAATGTGTAGTAGTGTAATATCCGTATAATACTTCCAGTGGACAAAATACGGATATGTTCTTTGAATGTAAGAGGTCTGAGGAAACAAAAATTAAATGAGCGCGCTATTTTTCGTTATTTAAGAAGTAATAAATTGATATTGCCTGTTTACAGGAAGCCCCATGTAACCGAGAATGATGCGTTGCTATGGGGAAAAAAAAACAGTGGGGAGGGGAAAATTGTTTTACAATGAGGGTACGAAAAGGTGTCAAGGTGAGATTATTCTAATAGCAAAAGATTTTGATGGTAACGTAGATGTTGAACTGGCTCTAGAGAGAATCTTAGTCGTTTCAGTCAAAAGTGAACTTTATGACTTTAAATTGGCAAATATATATGCTCCTAATAAAATGAACGATAAATCAGCTTTCATGACAAAGTTATAGGAAACGTGTGCTGAATATAGTGAGCAAAATGTATTGTTGCTTGGTGATTTTAATTGTGTTATGAAGAACAGTCTTGATATTATTACGGGTCAATGTCATCACGAGTCAGAAGTAAAAGAGTTAAATAATGTAGTAAGAAATTTGAATCTGACAGACATCTGGAGAGTTTTTCATATTGAAGAAAAATATTTCTCCTGGAGCAAGAATAACCCTTTCATTGCTCGGCGTTTGGACTACTGTTTTTGTGTCAGAGGAAATGCTACCCTTGTGTGTTTCGTGTGAATCACCACGGTTGCGCATTCAGATCACAAAGCTGTCATAACGGAGCTAAAAAAACGGTAATTTTGAAAGAGGTCCAGGATACTGGAGATTTAACAATAGTTTTTTTTTTTTTTAAAGATACTAAGTTTGTGGCAAAGATGAACGATTTATTAGACAAGCATCTCAATAATTCTTCCGATGATGTGTCTTATATACGAAGGTGGGATCTATGTAAAGTTGAAATTCGTACATTTGTACTGAGTATGGAAAATCACTAGCATGCAAAAGAAGAAATCGTGAATATCGTCTGAACGCACAGCTAATGGAAAAAGAAAAGGCATTAGTCAGTAATCCCTCTGATGTAGGGGTGCAGAAACAGTATCTTAGTCTAAAACAAGAAATAGAGTTGTTGCAGGTTGAGAGAACAAGAGGAGCGCAAATTAGAGCAAGAGTTAAATGGATTGAAGAAGGTGAAAGGAATACAAAAATATTTTGCAATCTGGAAAAGGGTAGAGGAAAGAAGAAAGTAATAGCGAGATTAATTAAAGATTCAGGTGAGATCATTACAGATCAGACAGAAATTTTGCAAGAACACAAGTCTCATTTTATAGAAAACTTTATAATCAAGAAACTGTTGAAAAAGATGTTAGGGGTGCACAACAAATACATTTATGGAAAATGAAAACTTTCCAAGACTAGATGCTAATGAAGCTGTTTCATGCGAGGGCATGGTGACAGAGGAGGAAAAATGACAAGCGCTCTGAAGAATATGAGAAATGGATCTGCCCCCGGCAATGACGGACTGACAATAGAGTTTATAAATTTTTTTTGAATAAGATATGTAAAACACTTACTCAGTCGTTCACGGAAGCTTTTCATGTTGGTAAACTGTCATATTCTCAAAGATATGGTATATAACTCTGCTACATAAGGGAAAAGATTTAGATAGAGACAAATTAAACAACTGGAGACCAATCACGTTGACTAACAGTGATTACAAATTATTAGCCAAAGTCTTAGCGTTAAAGACTTGGACGAGTCATCACTAGAGCTTGGTAAATGAAGATCAGGTAGGTTACATCAGAGGTAGAAACATCGCAACAGTCATAAGATCGATTGATGACGTAATCAATTACCTAAATAAAACTAATAGAGCCGGCTTTTTGCTGGCTATTGATTATGCAAAAGCATTTGATTCGATATCAAAGAGTTTTCTGCTGAAAGTGTTTGACATTTTTGGTTTTGGACCAGATTTTAAAAAGTGGGTGTCTATTTTGATAAACGGAAACATGACCTCTGTAAATCACGGAGGTTGGATTTCCGAGCCCTTTGATGTGAAATGCGGAAATAAGACAAGGTTGCCCTTTCTCACCTTTAGCCTTTGTGCTAGCTGTCGAGTTACTAGCCATTAACATTCGGAATAGTTCGATTGGCAGGCATCAAAAAGTTCCTTTACCTTCTGGGAATGGAAATTCTAGTATAAGATAAAACAAATGGCAGATGACACAACATTGTTTCTCAAAGATCGACATGATATGTTTAAATCATTAGAAATCTTGTCATCGTTTGAAAAGTTTTCTGGATTGATATTGAATGTTCTGAAAACAAAAGCTACTAATGGGAACTATGAAAAAAGACCCAGATCTTCCATTCACAACAGTGAACAGAATGAAAGTTCTGGGAATTTATTTTGATACCAACGAGATGGCGAAGAACATTGATGAAAACTGGAATGAAAGAATCGATAAAATGAATAGTACAATAAATAATTGGAAAAGGAGGAGAGATCTCTCCATTCAAGGTAAAGTGATTGTTATAAAAACGTTTCTGATAAGTCAATTTGTTTATGTAATGCAGTCTATTGGTCTTCCGGCTGCAGTGTTGAGTAAAATTAATACAGCGTTATACCGATTTCTATGGCAGAAAACAATTCAGTAACAGGAAAGCATTCAAGAAAGTGAAGAGGAAAGTAAATGGAATCAAACGTAGACGAAGGTGGTCTGAACATGATCAACATGCTTCAGTTCCAGAAGCTTCTAAACTTACAATGGATGGGTAAATTATATAACGCCAAAGAAAATGAAAACTGGAGGTTGATCCCATTGTGGCATTGAACAAACTGGCAAACGGGGGTAATTTCTTCAATGTAAACACAAGGACAAAGGATATGCAGGGTATTGATAGAATTGAGAATGATTTCTGGAAAGACATATTTGCATGTTATCTAGACAACAACAAACTATAAGTAAACAAAGTGAAATAAACAGTGGTAATTTCCAGTCACAGCTTCTCTTCAACAACTCTCTCTCTCATTAAATACAAAAATAAAGTAATATTCTTTCCAAACTGGCACAATGCAGGAATTGAACAGATGAAAGATATAATCCATCAGAATGAACATAGATTTCTGTCTCTTGAGGAAGTACAGAACATGGTTGGGCAAAGCAAGGCTAATATTATTTTTGATATAATGCCCTTATTAACTCTATTCCAAAGAGAGTGGATTCAATGGATAGAGAGAGGAGATCCTTGCTCAAGCTGGCTTGATTATGATGCAAAACATCTCAATACAAAGCCAAAAAACATCAGGAAAATGTTATCCAAAGACAACATAACAAATTTACCAACGGCCCATTATTTCTGGGAAAGGAAATTTTGTTACACCCTAGACAAACAGGCCTGGTCTAGGGCTAAAGAAACCACCAAAGAAGTGCGACTTAGAGTCCTTCACTGGAAAGTGTTACATAATATTTACCCTACTAATATAATGTTAAACAAAATGAAAAATACGAGAAAATAATCAGTGTTCATATTGTGTTGATAAGGTGGATTTTATTGAACATTTTTTCTCTATAATTGTCCAGTTGTAAAGAATTTTTGGGAATTTCATTGAGCAAAAAAATTATGTAGACACAAATGTTAAGCTAACGTTGTCAGTCACTGATGTTCTGTTTGGTGTGAACAGTTCATTCTGCCCACGTGGAAAATATGTATACATAAACTTCATTCTACTGGTTGGGAAAATGTCCATAAGTATTTTTAAAAAAGACACGTCTGCATTCTCATTGCAATCAATCTTTGAACAAGAATTCAACGTAAGGAGCTAGTTTATATCCTCACTTCATCTTCCAGCTTCATCCGACCCCGTCCACTAGCGCCCCCCCCCCCCCCCCCCCCCCCCCCCCTCCCCCCCCCCCGCCTTCTCTGGCGCTCGCTGTCCTTTTTCTCTGCCTTTTTTTTTTTTTCTTCTTTTGGCCTGTGTCGGTTCACTAGTAGCTGGCTCTCTCTCTATATAGCTAGTTATAATCACTTTCAGGTCATGTTTCCAAGTTTTAAGTAATCATTTCATTCATTCTTTCTTTCATTTATTAACATTTCCTTTCCTTTCGGGGGATGGGGTGGGGTGGGGGGCGGAGGATCGTGATTCACTGTATCTGTGCCTATTCTTTCTAGAACTATGTATATTTGCGGATAGGATTTATTAACATGTATATGCTTTTGACTATAGACTAATGATTTCGTAGGACCGCAGATAGGTGCCCGCGCGCGCGCACGCGCATACACGCACACACGCACACGTACACACACACACACACACACACACACACACACACACACACACACACACACACACACACACACACACACACACACACTCACACTCACGGATACTTGTCCCCCTGATGGTCCTTCCTCACGTCCTCCTTGCAGCTCCCCCCCCCCCATACCCCCCCCCCCCCCCCCCCCCCCCATTTTCATCATTTCTTTTTCATCGTGAGGATGGCGTTTCTGAGGAACTGGCAGGTGCGAGACTACTTATAACTGTAGTGCACAAAATTATTAATCCTTTCGTTCCATGTTCGCTCCTTCCTTCGGTCATTCTTGGATATTTTCGTTTTTCGTTCCAAGGAGGGCTTTCGGGGAACGTTTTTGGACGCATGGGAGAGATCAGAGGAGGCGAAAGGAAATCTTTGTTTCATTTAGTCTATTCAACCCGGTCACAATTAGGCTGGAAGATTATCGTGTTTCACATTTGTTTACAGCTGTACATTTATCTTGATATTTCGTTTGTTTGTACACAGCAACGAATTATTTTCTGTTTTTGCCTTCCGCCTTCTTCATCTTCTTCCTTTCTTTCTTCCTTCCTTTCTTTCTTTCTTTTTCTCTGTCGGTCCTTTTTGTGTTTTGTTTTATTTTGTTTTGTCTTTGTTGTTGTTGTTGTCTTGTGTTTGTTTGTTTTTTTTTTCTTTTCTTTTTTTTTTTTTTTGTATAAGCAGACATCATCAGAGTGAGTGTGCCAGTACACCACACATTAGAAACATTAACAAAAACCCAGACACATTGTATCAAATGCCCAAACACTAAAATCACCAAAAGTTTGTCTATTTGAGAGAGAACATACAGACTATGCATGGTGTGTAAGAGACTGGTTGAAAAAAAAAAAAAAAAAAAAAAAAAAAAAAAAGTCGTGGAAATTGATTTTTTCCGCTTTTTTTTTTTTTTTTTTTGGCAGATGAAGAAGACAGTGTGTGATGCACCAAAAAATGAACAGGTGGATTTTGGCCTTAGGAGGAAAAAAAAATGGCCGCCTTAGGTGCTCCATTGATCCGACAACTGATGCCTCAATCAAAAAAAAACACAAAAACAAAACAAAAAAAAAAACCATCAAACCAAAACCACAAGAGAGTGAAACAAAAGTTTCTTTAATGGGAAAATAGAAGAACAAGAGGAAGAGCTTGTAGTGAATCATGAATAGCGTCAGCCAGTTTTACCTTCTCAATCCAGCAGTTTTCTAAAGCTAAAGCACACTAGTAATAGTAAGTGGTCATATGAACAAAAATGTTTACAATTACCTCAGAGGAGTACGGTGGAGGGAAAATCATGAATGTAAGGAAAATGGTGAAGGTAGAGGGGAAGGAAAGGGAAGGGGGAGGAGGGGAGGTAATACAGTGGCTGGATTACTCACTCCAGAGCAAAACCAAGGTTAAGCAGGATCAGGCGTATGATGAGCAGGTTGTGCCCTCTCTTGATCACATTCTCCCAAGTCCACCCAGCTGTCAAAGGGCACCTGGCTCCCCTTCAGAGACTGGGCAGGTATGTAAAAACGGCGAGGAGGTAGGCAGCACTGTCATCAAGCTGGACTCGAGAGATGTTAGGTCTGTAACTCCTCATTCCCTAACGGGTCACCTGTACCTTTTGAAAC
>JADBJO010030199.1:0-2500 GCA_016801955.1 Conus betulinus | reverse complement strand
CGTATCGAGCGGTCACGGTTTTCGCACGCTCCAAGCACGCAGCAGAGTTCGTGAGCTGAGCCTCTTTTTTCGACTTTGCCGTTTTTTTTCCGCCACGCCGAATCGACACAGCGGTTTACTACTGTGACATAGAGGTATTTTTTTCTTCACTATTTCGTTGTCATTTTTTTGCGAGAATGACTACCGGCGTCAACCCCGTCTTTGCTAAAGTCAAAGACATCCCTGACTCGAGCAACAACCAACCAACCGTCTTAGAGATTGCTTGGCAGGTGAGAGGTCAGTCGGTCAGGGGTCGATAGTCGGGGCGCAACTGATCAACGGCCTCTGAAGGATTTATCCAGCATCGACAGAGGCAAGAAATCAGCTCCTGACCCAGGGTATGAGGGTAAGAGGGATCATTTTACAACTGGCAAATACTAACCCTTTTATTCTGTAGAGTGACACTGGGGAGGAGAAGCCAACAACAGAAGTGTGGGTCGACAACGTGCCCATATCAGTGGCCGACTCAGAAATCGAACATTCCCTGGCGAAGGTAGGGTGTGAATTGCGTTCCTCAGTTAAAACAGAGAGAGCGAGGGATGCAGATGGAAAACTTACCGATTTTTGACGGGACGGAGATTCGTTTTCATCACCATCCCTGACGCGCCCCTGGAAAAGTTCATGAAAGTAAGTCTGTTCTGGGCTAAAATATATCATACGGAACAAAAGCTGGCTCAAAAAAAAAAAAAACCTGATCTGTTCCAATTGCCTAGGACAGAACCACCATGCCTCGGTATGCGACAAAGAGGTTGTCTGCCGCAAGTGCAGACAGTCCGGCCATAAGCGCAGGGATCCTCTGTGCCAGTTTTCTGTTTCAGGGACTCCGGTCGAGGACAGAGAGGACACACCCGGAGTGGGTAACATCGTGCCAACGGACAGCGACCAGCCCGACGACAGCCACAAACGGGAGGACCGCGCAGCCAGAGGCAGGCCCAGCGAGCGTCAGGCCACGCTCTCTGCCTCCCTGCAGCTGGAGAGCCTGTCCCAGAGCAGGTCGGAGACCCCGAAACGCCGGCGATCCAAGGAGGGGTCCAGCCCAAAAGAGGTAGCAGGGAGGGGTAAGCACCCGAAAAAGGACAGTGGTAAATCCACCCGTCACGCTCCCCGCAGTACCAACACTGAGGTAAGCGACCAGTGTGGGCAGACGCCCGGCTTCATAGGACAGACCTCATGGTTTCGGCCTCGCTTGGATTACGGACATTGAGTAAGGAATTCGGAAAATGTGTAGTAGTGTAATATCCGTATAATACTTCCAGTGGACAAAATACGGATATGTTCTTTGAATGTAAGAGGTCTGAGGAACAAATTTAAATGAGCCGCTATTTTTCGTTATTTAAGAAGTAATAAAATGATATTGCCTGTTTACAGGAAGCCCATGTAACCGAGAATGATGCGTTGCTATGGGGAAAACAGTGGGGAGGAAAAATTGTTTTACAATGAGGGTACGAAAAGGTGTCAAGGTGAGATTATTCTAATAGCAAAAGATTTGATGGTAACATAGATGTTGAACTGGCTCTAGAGCGAATCTTAGTCGTTTCAGTCAAAAGTGAACTTTATGACTTTAAATTGGCAAATATATATGCTCCTAATAAAATGAACGATAAAATCAGCTTTCATGACAAAGTTATAGGAAACGTGTGCTGAATATAGTGAGCAAAATGTATTGTTGCTTGGTGATTTTAAATGTGTTATGAAGAAACAGTCTTGATATTATTACGGGTCAATGTCATCACGAGTCAGAAGTAAAAGAGTTAAATAATGTAGTAAGAAATTTGAATCTGACAGACATCTGGAGAGTTTTTCATATTGAAGAAAAATATTTCTCCTGGAGCAAGAATAACCCTTTCATGCTCGGCGTTTGGACTACTGTTTTGTGTCAGAGGAAATGCTACCCTTGTGTGTTTTCGTGTGAATCACCACGGTTGCGCATTCAGATCACAAAGCTGTCATAACGGAGCTAAAAAACGGTAATTTTGAAAGAGGTCCAGGATACTGGAGATTTAACAAATAGTTTTTTTTTTTTAAAAGATACTAAGTTTGTGGCAAAGATGAACGATTTATTAGACAAGCATCTCAATAATTCTTCCGATGATGTGTCTTATATACGAAGGTGGGATCTATGTAAAGTTGAAATTCGTACTTTTTGTACTGAGTATGGAAAATCACTAGCATGCAAAAAAGAAGAAATCGTGAATATCGTCTGAACGCACAGCTAATGGAAAAAGAAAAGGCATTAGTCAGTAATCCCTCTGATGTAGGGGTGCAGAAACAGTATCTTAGTCTAAAACAAGAAATAGAGTTGTTGCAGGTTGAGAGAACAAGAGGAGCGCAAATTAGAGCAAAGAGTTAAATGGATTGAAGAAGGTGAAAGGAATACAAAATATTTTTGCAATCTGGAAAAGGGTAGAGGAAAGAAGAAAGTAATAGCGAGATTAATTAAAGATTCAGGTGAGATCATTAC